>MU226586.1:2620099-2643329 GCA_018584345.1 Thuja plicata | reverse complement strand
TGTATGTACATGGATACACACTTGTATGTGTATATGTATGGTGTGTATATGTATGTATATATACACACATGTATGTGTGTATATATACATAAATGTGTGTATATGTGTATACACACATGTGTGTATGTGTGTATATATATACATGTGTGTATATGTGTATACATGGATACACACTTTTATGTGTATATACACACATGTGTGTATACACACACATGTATGTGTGTATATGTATACAAATGTGTGTATATGTGTGTATGTACACACACATGTGTGTGTATGTGTATACATGTGTGTATATACACACATGTATACACATATACACATGTGTATATATACACACACATGTATGTATGTATATATACACATGTGTGCATGTGTGTATATATACACACATGTATACACACCATATTCAAAGAAATTAAAAAATAAAGAATTAAAATTCCTTATGCATCTTCTCATTCATCTTCCGGGTGAACCAAACGGGTCAGCCCATATTTTGGATTTCATTTTGATGATAAGCATCTTCCTGAATATGCAACATCTTCCTGAATTGACCATATCCAGGATATGGTATTCCAGTACCCAAACGGGCCCTTACTGAAACCTGGCTACAAGAAATCAACATGCATGATATCTGATCTAGTAGCAGTTAGGTATAACAATCTACCAATCATTGATCTATATTTTCTCTCATCGTCCTTAGGAGATTCATCATCTTTACTTAACTTATCTTTTCCCTTAAGGGTAGACAAGATTTAACAAACATACAAGAAAGTAAAACATACATAGTGATATAGAAAGAACTTCAGATATGGTTCATTACTTCATAATGTTGTGTACAATGCAAATGTATTCCCATAAAAAAACATTTCTTCTATCAAAAGAATAAGTAGATATAGGTACTAAAGGGGTGCGAGGTGAACAATTGTACCCATTGACTACCTTTGGTACATAACTATCTAACTGTTGTATTACCCGACAACATCATCCCCCCAAAAAAGAAAGTCATCTCCGGACAACAAAATAAAATTGTTCAGGACAGAACAAAAAAAAGGGAGGAGTACACCCATTTAACTACATAAGCATAAAAAAACAAAAATCATGATAGAGGGAGGGGTTGAGAAGGCATCTGTGAAGAGGACGATCTTGTGAGTTGTGCTAAATGTACTTGGAGGGCATACACCTACTTTGTCCTAGCCACCATCTGGCTCTCGACCCGCAGCTCATGTTCTAGGGAAGTCTTCACCATAGTTGTTGCCTTCAGAAGCTCCTATTGCTTGGCGTCTGCCAAAGCCTGTGCAAGATCCCTCTCCATAACCGTGTGGTCTCATTCCTCGGCAAGTGAGGAGAGCTATTGAGTAAGGGCATCCCTCTTTGTTGCAACTTGTATCTCTCAGTCAGCCCTCTCCCTTTGCTGAGTCTCCCTATACTAATCCATGGCTCCATGCTCCTCATCCCACACAGCCATCTGGGTGATCCATTCCCTATGTTTCTCCTCCAGGGACTGCTCCAACTGATCAATGTTAGTGGATAACACATGTTGTGCACTAGACGCTACCTCATGCTCAACCTAATACGAGTGCTCCAACCGTTGCACTATATAATGCTGATCGCGGAAGGTCCTCTCGAATTCAGTCACCAATCACCCGATCTGACTGGCTATGACAGGTTCTGCCACTTGCCAAGCATCCAACATAGCCTGTGTCTCTGAACTTGGCCAATCCCTGCTGAAGCATGGATCAAACTGGACATGACACTCCTTTCTCACGAAGGTGAGGAGGCACTGCAAGTCTGCCACTACATCCTCCATTGCCTGCGACTGCGTGCTAGCTACCTGTTATCATTTTAGTTTCACACGAAATTGGTAAATTGATAATTGTTTTACATTGAATTATGAATTTGATGGTTTCTGCCCAAAGTGCAGAATTGTTTAAATTCAGAAGATAAAAGTACACATGCAGCATAGCAACTATAAACATCATAAAACTTGCATAAAGGTACATCTATTCAACACTGATGTTCAGATATTGAAGACAAAATACATTGCTTTTGCATTGATGTTAACACTGATAATGTTTTAAGTATTGATCAGATTTAAAGTTTCAATTTTATAATTGATCATTACATTGAACATTCAAATTGAATGTGATAAACAAGTATTCCTTCATAGGTTACATCTTTCAAATTGTGAACATAGAGAAGATATACAATGTTGAAAGTAATAAAGGATAATAAGAAGGTTTAGGGGTCCATGCATTTCCTTTAAGAGGTCTTCTGCATGTTGTAGCTGAGTAACTGCATCATCTGAATCTCCATGTCTTCTGCCTTATCTCATCCTAAGTCTTCTTCTGGTTTTCTCCTGCATCATGGAGAGAGAAAATAGTTAGATCCAAATTGGATCTAAGCAATACATAGATACGTAAAACAACAGGCTACAGTCACACTTTCAGAGCTATACATCTATGTAAACATCAATGCAATAGCAAAGTGTGCATATGCAATAATTGAATAAAGTATTAAAGGGACATAATTCTATGAAACCTTTTACTGCATATAGTTGTTATCTTGCATTATTAAGGAGTTGTTATTTAGGAAAACAAAGAATCCACATATTAGGTCAGTAAACCAAACCAACATTCATACATAAATGTCATCCCACATGACATTTATATACAAACATTGATTAACTGATTGTATCCATTAACCTAACATGTAGACTTGGTGGTGTGTGCAAGCGAGAGAGATGTTCATAAATTCTAAAGTATAAAATACAGAAAGAAAATAAGATACAATACATAATGGCAATGTTGTGCTAAAGATGCATATGAAAAGGAACTGATGCAGTAAAGATAAGTGTACCTAATTGAAAAGTGTTATAGCAGACAAGAAGCAAACTTGTAGATAAAAATAAGCTAACAATGTACCTTATCATTGTACAAAGAAAGGATGAGATACTATGTAATTTTGTTTTGAAACATGCATGAGGAATCAACAATGATATATCTAAATAGGAGAATGACATTAATGTTGTTATGCAATAGTATACATGTGCAAAAGATCGAATTGTATTATCATCAAAATGAAAATTGTATATGAATGGTTCATACATTATTGACACCAGACAAGTACTTCATCTCAGTACTCTTCTGAACATTATTATTATCTCTTAATAAAAAGAAAAGAAAACAGTGATATCCTTTTTATAACAATAGGCATATATAAAATGAAATATCAGTATTGTTGTTATAAGTGATGTGTGTGCAGAAGAGGATGAGCATGTGCAAAAGGTGGAATCAACAATAATATATTCAGCTATAATTTATATTCCATAATCATCAATTGACATCATATGTTCAGGTAAAGAAGGGTAATAGCAATGATGTTATAAAAGATGCTAGGTCATAGAAGTTGGCATTTACTATGGTTTAACTCAAAGTAAGGCATAAGTATCAACGTATGTGATGATTCTCAAAAGGAAAGGTTTGGCACTATTAGTGTCCAAGATTGAAATCAAACAGTGCTGCCATATATGTTCATAATATAGTATTTATTCATTTAGAAGAGGCAACATAACAGTGTTATTACTTAATGCTCTTAAAAGAAAAGGAATATTCATATTAACATTGATATCTATTTATGCATATGTTCATGAGAATGGAGCAAAACAAGGTGTATTCATGTTATGGCTCTGAATCAACTTAAGAATCAAATGGTGTTGTGGTAATTCATGGCTTTAGAAGATGAAGTTAAGAATAGTAACCACGTGCCTACTGTCAAACCCAAGTTACATTTTTGCAGGGTATTAGGAAAACAATCTTATTCTGGTGTGTTGAAATGCATTGTCATGGGTGTTCATCAGTTAAGTAATGTTGTTATTAATATAGTGTGTATCCATCAACTAACATGCTCTTATTACAATATTCATGTTTGAATCAATTTGGAGAGTTCAATGCATGTAAGAGATACAGTCAAGCAGAGGATGTGCATGGTGAGTTTTATGTTATGGATATTACCCATGGAAGTCATGAGCTCGTGCTTGAACCCCATGGGTGATGATTCATATAAAATTATATAACAGTGTATTTATATATTGCTTCTTTCACAGAAGCTGCATATTTTAAAAAGAAATGTTCAGACAATAATAGTATAAATAAAACACAGGACAATATGATGTAAATTAAACGTGTAATGTGTCTAGTTCAAACAAGAAATGTTTATTTCTCAGCGACAGTAAGGTCGTGTTTTTATATCATTAGCATCGAGCTTAAAAGAAAATATTGGATAAAGCAGCTGTCAAACATGAATTATATTTCATGCAATCAAACATTGAATGTTTCTCAAGCAAAGGATACAGAGTTCAGCCTCAACAGAGAGAAACATGTTTTTGTTTATGACATTATTGTCGTGCTTCTAAAAGAGAAACATTAAATGGAGTTCAGTTATGTACATTAGAATGACAAGACAAAAGCCCGAGTTCATCTTTCAACCAAAAACACTGATAGTTTGCATGGATTTCAGGTTTACATCAAGAATATGCAATAATAGCCATGTGGGTATCTCAGTTTTGTCGACATTAAAGCAACAGAGAGTGACTCAAAGTGGACTTAGAGTTACATGCTACAAGATAAAGCTACATGGAGGAGCTTCAAGTGAAATGCATTTATTTCAAGTTCAATATACAGAGAAGTAAGTATAAACTCCAAATTGTTGTTGAAAAGATGTAAATTCTTATAACCCTGAGAATATAGAGTCATTTAAACCTGAGAGCCTAAATTATATGCAAAATATCACAGCTTGTCGACAATAGAATGCATTTATTTCAAGTAAAATTGTAGAGAAGGAATAAATGTTACTTATCTGGTGTTGGGTATCAAGAAGGCCGAGTTTAATATGTAGAAGAATGCCATGTGTCGCGGGTGAAAACCAGTTCAAAAGATGAAGACCGAGTTCACCATAACTCAAAATAAACCAAAACAATGACCATGCATTGAGAGCCTGAGCTCTTCAAGTTTCAACTTTCTGAAAGTCGCAGTTCAGATTCTCACATTTTCAAGCTTCATTCATGGTACCCTATAAGCTTGGGATGAGTCTTAAGTTGTGGCTGAAATATGCCAAGTTTCAAGACCGAGTTCGAAGGATAACTCCACATCTTTCAACCATAGCTCAGACTTAGTCCAAGCTTATAGTGGTTTAACTAGAGGATCATTAAACACTAGCCTGAGTTCAACAGTTACATCCAGTGCCATATTTTATGGTATAAAAATGTCAAGAGCCCGAGCTCTTCAAGTTATCCCCATATGTCACCACACAATAAGAGCCATGCGTGTTCAACTCACAGTCTATAGAGCCTGAGCTCTATCATTCCAATTCAAGCAAACAAACCCAAAACTCCAGTGATCTTCAAAGGAAATCCACAGAGAAGGCGCCATATGTTATGTCATTCAGTGTTTTGACTTCTTCTTCTACACAAAGCCTAAGTTCACTGAAAGAAGCACGAGCTTCTTAGCATAAACAAATGCAAATACAGCGCCATTGATCATGGCTTCAAACTCCATATTCAACCTAGCATGGCAGCGCGAAGGAAAACCCTAACTGTTATGAAAATGAGATGTAAAAAGACATTTTTCAGTGTATTTTACCAAAATTTTGAGTCCACTGACAAAGAGAGTTAAAGCTTTATACAATTCCAACGCATGAAAGCACCACTGCAAGTGCCACGACATCATCATCACATGATATGTCAGCCTCAGCACCAATTTCTTCTCTATAATCTGAAGTCACATGGCTTTCAAGAATAGCTCGATGGCATGATGTGGCATGTAAAAACTATGGTGCTGCAAAGTCATAAATTCATACATCTTGTGAGCAAGTAAAGTTACACATTCATAAACTATGACATTCAAAATACCACACATCAATGGAATCTTCGTAATGGTGATGGTGGAGGCTCTGCTTGCACCACTGAGCTGACTTTTAATGACATCCATAATACACCACCAGTGCCCTTCGACAATCTTAGCCCTCTTCAATCCTCTCCCTATTATTTTTTTTGCTAGGGCTTCCACTTCATCAGGGGCAACATTTCCTGCAACCCTTCATACCCATTTTTCCTTGACCTCTTGCACCATTTTCTTGGGCTTGGTGTCAATATTTTTCCCCCTCTTTCCTGGAATTCCAAAAACCCAGCTTAAATCAACTATGTGGAATGAAATTGTGAGATTATGTCCCAGGTAGTGGAAGGTGTTGGTACGTGAAAATGTATCAAATGATTCCATCATTTGGTGTAGATGGGGTTAAAAATATTTAATACAAAACAAGGGCATTAAAATAGCCCAATGAACCTTTGCGTGTCTGAGACTCTTCTTCACTGTGTCATCCTCAGGTGTCTCCTGCCACCATTTTTTGCATTCCAGGCCATTCAAGCCCTTGAATGTGATGGTGTGTGCAATCACTACCTCCTTTGAGTCTGTTGCTTTCTTCTTCGAACTCCCAGCATCCATGGCACCTAAAACCTTCACTCCTGAGGGTAGTACCTTAGCTTTCTTTCCCATGTTATCCAACTCTGGCTACCAACCGAATCCATAACCGTTACTTTTGAATGTTCGAATTCAATTTTGTCAATACCTGTGACTTTATTCAACACTGTACGGTGCTCTTCCTTTGCAAATGTTTCTGCCAACTGGGCCCTTCAAAATTTATCTTTTCCATCCTCCCTTCGGAATATGATTCCCTTTTCTTTTCCTCGTATGGTCCTCTATACTCATGGTGTGAAAAAAGGGAGGGCTTACGATGTTATAAGGGGCACGGGTATGGTGGCTCCATCTTACGGTAGTCCCACCGTTTGGTGGTTCCATCGTTCGATGGTCCCATAATTCGGTGGTTCCACAGTACAGTTTTCTTCTTCTTTCCTTTTTTCTTTTTCTTTTTTTATTTAAATTTTTTAAATTTTATTTAATTTCTTTTGTGAGTATGAGTTTCAGGTACCTGATAATGGGCCTAGTCTGGATGAGTTGGGTTTTCTCCTTGCCCCTGTTCATGAAATATTTTCAATTTTGACCTGTTTACAGTGTCAGGCATCTCTTGTCCATCCAGTGTCCACAACCTGATTACACCGTTCTCCCCGACTTCGTGAACCTTGTAGGGTCCTAGCCATTTAACTTTGAATTTTCCCGGCTTAATCTCATTTTTCCCATTATAATTAAGGACCAACTGTCCTGGTGTGAACTGTGTTCACTTCAGATTCTTGTCATGCCAGACCTTCCTACTTCCTTGGACTAGGTCCGTCACCCATTGTGCCAACAATCATTTCTCGTCGAGCTTATTGAAATTATACAATCACTCCTTCAAGCTTTCCAAGTCTCCGAGTCTATTCTTAATGACTATCCTCAGACTTGGTACCATAAATTCAATAGGCACGACAACCTCCTATCCATATATAAGCTAGAATGGGGTTTGTCCAGTATTAACTTTATATGTGGTATGATATGCCCACAGTACCGAGGGCAGCCTTTCTTCCCAATCTTCCCCTTTGACCCCACAAGATTTGTAAATGACTGATACCAATACCTTGTTATTTTCTTCCTCTTGACCGTTCACTCATGGGTATTAGGGGCTTGCAAATGAATGAAATATTTTAAACTCCGTCGTAAGTAGCCTTACTATGTGGTTGACAAAGTGTCCCCCTCAGTCTCTCGTAAGTTGGATGGGTATGTTGTACCTTGTGATTATTTGTTCATAGATAAACTATGCGGTGCTTACAGCTGAATTGTCTGATAGGTCCCATGCTTCAACCCACTTCGTCAGATATTTCATGGCTACCATGATATACCTCCATCTTCACGCCTTACTAGCCTTAAAAGGGGTCCCATGAAATCAAGTCCCCACCATTCAAATAATTCTTGTGCCTGAGAGGGGTTGAGTGGCATGTAGTCCCTCTTCAATGGTTTTCCTACCCTCTGGCACGTATCACTTCTCACCCATTCCTGCGCATCATTGTATAAAGTCAGCCACCGCAACCTTGCCAACAATACCTTCTAAGAAATTGTATCCAGACCCATGTGTCCTCCCATAGGACCCTAGTGGGCTACCCAAAGTACTCTTGAGACTTCTTCCTCCGTCACACATCGCCGAAGAATCTAGTCGGGTCCCATCTTATACAAAATCCCATTGATTAGTTGAAATGTTCCTATTTTTAAAACTATCTTTCATCGTTCACCAGGTTGCATTGTTGGAGGAAACTATCCTGTAGATAAGTACTCCCTAATGCTTGTATACCAGGGGTAAAATTTCTATTCTAAACAGGTAGGCATCTGGAAAATCATCATCCACCCCTTCGGGTGGTTCCCCCGATTTAATCTGGGATAGATGATCTGCACTTACATGGCTCTTCCCAGGTTTAACTATGATTTAGAAAGTGAACTCTTGTAAAAATAGTAGCCTCCTACTCACACAAACTTGGATTATGGGTTTGTTTACCAAATACAGTAGAGCCTAATGGTCCACGTAGAAGGTGAATGGGGTCACCAACAAGCAGTGCCATAAATTTTGCACCACATAGACCATTCCTAATGCTTCCCTTTCAATGGCGCTATAGTTTTTCTCTGCCTTCAAGAGAAGTTTGCTTGTAAAGTATACTAGGTGATCCAACCCATGATCCCCTGTTTGTGCCAGTGTCATCCGGATAGTAAAGTTTTATGCATCCACATGGATGTAAAATTCTTTATCATTATTGGGATATAACAAAATAGGTGGTGCCACTAGCCTTGCCTTCAGTCCTTCGAAGGTCTTGCCTTGTTCTGTTCCCCCTATGTAAGGTTTTGCCTTTTGAGTCACTTTGTCCATCGGGTAGGACACATGGGCATAACGTTTAATGAACCTCTGATAGTACCCAATGTGTCCAAGAAACATATTTACACCACTGACATCCATAGGAGATTCCATTTCTAAGATCACCCTCACCTTGTCAGGGTCTATTTTAAGTCCCGCTTGACACACAATGTGTCAGAGTAGTTTTCCCTAAGGTACCATGAAGAGACACTTCCTCGGGTTCAACTCCAGTCGTGCCCTTCTGCATCTTTCCATGCACTCTCAAAAGACTACTATGTAGTTGTCCTGGGCACTGTAGATGGACCAATCATCCAAGAAAGCTTTGAAATTTCCAACAAACATTTGATAAAAGATATGAAGAATTATTCTATGAAAGGTAGATGGAGCGTTACACAACCCAAAGGGCATCCTGTTATATGCATATACCCCATATTCCACCATGAAGGTTTTCTTTAGCTTATCTTACTTCATGATGAATATCTGGTATACCCAGAGAATCCATCCATAAACAAATAAATTTTGTGCCCTGCTACTTCCTCCAGGATGTTGTCTATCAATGGTATAGGAAATGGGTCCTTAATAGTTACCACGTTCAAGCATCAAAAATTGATGCAAATCCTGTTCTGGTTGGCTTCTTTCTTCAATGTTATGACTATGGGAGATACCCATTCGCTCGTTTGTACTTTGAATATAATTCCTACCTCCAACATTCATTGGATCTCGTCATTTTCTCATGCTTAATAGTGTTTGTTCAATTAGAAATGACGCTTCCATACAGGGACTGCTCCGTCCACCAACTTTATTTTGTAGACGGACAACTTCAAAGATACCCCCTTCAAGTCCTTGTAGGTCCATGGGAAAATATATTTATATTCCATAAAGATCTTGAAGGCTACTTCTTGAAGTACATGATTCCAATCATCCCCAACAAAGATGTTCTTCGGATTGGCCTCGTCCCCCATGTTCACAAATTTTAATGAGGGCTCCTCATATTTGATTGGCTTATCTCTTTCAAATTTTTTTGTGGGTTAATCCATCACCCAGGCGTCCTCCTCATGGTACTCAGTATATTCTAGCGGAAATGTTTGTTTTTTCTTCCCCTTCATCTACCTGGAGCATATTGCATTGGAATACCTCATAATCCTCCATCTTCTATTGAAAGAGTCCATTTAGGGAATCCAAATCATCTTCAGAGCATGTTTCAATCTCCAAGACTCCCTCCATATTGGGTTCCATTCTTTGGCTTTCCTCTTCTTCCTCCTCTGCTTCAGACTCTAAGGATGATGCTAGGTCCTCGCTAACCAGTTGTGCCTTCAGATCAATGGTAAATCTTTGACCACTCTTCTCTATGGAAAGATAATTTCTCTTCCAGTCATGTTTGACCTTAGCCTCCACTAGCCACCCTCTTTCGGGAATTGCGTCGTACCCTTTTCTTTCTAATGGAATAAATATAAAATACAACAAAAATGGTTGGGTACCGACCATTACCTATTGTGCAATTAACATACTGATGGGTTTAATCCCATGCTATTCCACTCCTAGGAGCTGGAAGGTTGGCGGCCACAATGTAGGTTTCCCCAATCTTTTCCAAGTTTCCTCTGGTAAAATGTTGACCCTAGACCCTCTGTCTACTATAGTGTCGGTTAAGACTGCTCTGAAGATTCCCATCTCTACTACAGCCAGATGCCTTCCTGTGACAAGCGCCAACACAATTGGGTCCTGTGAGCATCTAAGAGGGTCTTCTCTCCCGAGGGGTTAAACTTCCCATTGCTTGTTACCCTTATTTCCAGCTCCCTGTTTTTCATTGTATTTAAAAGGGTCGTTCTCAAATGTGGCATAGCGATAAGGAGGTCTTTGAATTTTACCAGAAATTTTGTGTGCAACATCTGTCAAATTATGCTTTGTTCTTGGTCACATCCCGAGGAAGTACTGGTCTTCCCATGCACTTCCCTCCTTTCGTTAGTCAATTCCTTTTCTATGGCAGCCTTAGCTTCTTGTAGCCACTCCTCTATCTCGGGGCGGGGATATAGGCTTCTCTTTTCTTATCTGCGAGTTAGAATTAGTATTTCCTCTTCTATTATTCTTAGTAGGTTCACCCCGGGCTTAGGACATTTAGTGTCATTGTGGTCTCCCGGACCACACCATTTGTAGAGGAATTGTGGTGCTTCCTTTGGGAATTCTCTTGTGAAATGTCCCCATTGACTGCATGTATGGAATTGTAACATGGGTCAACCGTTGGTATCATACCGAATGTGACTTTGGCCTCCTCCACTATTATTGTTATTGTTGTTTCAGTTACTCCTGCCCCCTCGCCTGTTGTTCTAAAATCCGCCAGATGATTCTATGTTGTTTTTTTGGTTGTTTGTACCCGTTGTTGCTCAGGTGGATGCCTCCTAGGTTAATAGCACCTGGTGGCTTTGAGTTTTCATGTTGTATGGGAATTCCCTTGTGGAATGACTCGCGATATAGAAAATGTCACAAAATTGTTTCTTGGGACATGCTACCTTGGTGTGAACCTCCTCCTTACAGTGTGTACACCAAAGGTCGGCTTCATCACTCTTACTTGTGCTCCCCTTCATGGTAGTTTTGAATTCTTTCATCATCCTAATCATATCCTTCTAAAGGGCTTGTACCTTTTTATTTGCTTCCTCATCATTGGCTCCTTCGGAGGAGTTGTCATCATCAGAGGATCTATCCTTCTTCTTCTTGGAGGTCTTGTTCTCACTCTCCAGGTCCATGGCTCTATTGTAGGCATCGTTGTAGGATGCTAGTGGGACCACCTTCATCTTTTTGCAAAGGGTGGGCTTCAACCCTTTGATAAACCACCATTTCTTAAGTTCGTCAGCGGGTGGGCTTTCTATTTTCTGAACCAATTCCTTTAGCCTTAATCCATAGCCTCGCACAGTTTCCTCTTTCCCTTTTTTTGTTGAATAAATATCAACCACTATTTCATTATCATCCCTTAGCAACCTGAATTTGGTCTGGACTTCCTTCTTTAGATTTTCCCATGTAGTAATCTTTGTCTATTCCACGCATGATAACCACTCTATAGCCACTCCTCGCAATGTTGTTGGGAACTGCTTTACCCATTTGTCAACATCCATCACCCCATTGGTCGTCTAAATTGTTTTTCAGGTGCTACAATACCGGGTTGGGTTTTCCTTCCCATCACCCGTGAACTTGGGAAACTTCATCTTTTGTGCCATGTTCACCTTCACTGGTAGTGTCGGTAATACAAGTTGTGTCGTGGTTTGTGTTTCTGGTTGTGTTGTTGGTTGTACTACAAGTTATAATGGTGTTGTCGAGTTTGGTGTCTGGGAAGTGTTTGGTACCTCACCACTTGATGTTCCCAAACTGCTGGAAGTGTCAAAGCCTAGTAGGCTACTGCAATCCCCGTGCCCCTCTATCACTTTGATAACCTCAACGGCAGTGGTATCGTTAGCCTATCTACATGTGGCTTCTTCTATTTCCTTCCTTCAAGCTTCTTATGTTCGTGGGGTTAAGGTTAGGCTTCCCAACAAGCTTCTTGTTTATTCTAACAACTCCTCGTCACTATCGCCATCGTGGTGGCTAGATTGCCCCACACCCACGCCTTCACTTACTCCCTTCGGTTGTCCCTTGATGCATCTTTAGAATTTTTCCATTCTCTCGACTTGATGTTGTGTGAGTATAGATTTTCTAGCGGCTTGCTCCCCTTCAAGTTCCTTCTGTAAATTTTTATTTTTATTTAACTAATTTGGCATAAAAGCTTACTTACTTATCCCCAAATAAACATAATCAACACATCATATGCAAAAGAACACTTTTATTTTTTATTCTTCGATTGCATTCTATGCGATTGTAGTGACATAGTCATGACACTGTGTTCTTATTGTAACATATTTCATTCAAGCCTCTCGGTGACTATTCCCATCTCTCCTCCAAAATCCTTTGTCGGCACTCTCTCCTTCAATGTCCTCCCTACAATGCCTCTATGCCAAGGATGCATGAGCCAAAAATCAGGGTAGGTTACGTAATAGTCATTTTTTTGTGGGGTTTACATTTAGTGCATCCCATATGGTAACCTCGAGGACTTGTTCCCATGCTGCCTCTCTTTGTACAAAGGTCTCAATGGCATCCTGGAATAAAAGGCAAAATTCTACCGTCAGGGCATGCTCCCCCTCAAAGATTTATGTAACTTCATTTTCATTGGTCACTGTGTTCTCCTCAACAGGTAAACCCATTATCCACATACTCCATTTACCTACAGTCACTATCCAGATTTGATCCAGCAACGGTGGAAATTTTTTTCCCTCAAGGGTAAACAAGATTTAACAGACATACGGGAAAGTAAAGCATACACAGTGATATAGAAAGAAGAACTTCATATATGGTTCATTACCTCAGAATGTTTTTGTATGGGAATATATTTGCATTATACACGACATTCTTAAGTAATGAACCATATCTGAAGTTCTTCTTTCTATATCACTGTGTATGCTTTACTTTCCTGTATGTCTCTGTTAAATCCTGTTTACCCTTGAGGGAAAACAACTTACAATCAGTAACCATAGGAGTGCATACCAGTTTAACATTTGCCATTCCAACCTTTTTAAGCATTTATTTCACATATTTTGATTGTGAAATAAAGATAACTTCATTTTTTCGATTAAATTGTAAGCTAAGAAAGTAATTCATTCCCCAATCATAGACATTTCAAATTCTTTGTGCATTTCATCAACAAAAGTTTTACACATACCATCGTTTCCTCCAAAGATTATATCTTCCACATAAACAACTACAATCAGAATATCATTTGATTTAACTTTAAAGTAGAGATTACTAACAACAACACTTTTTTGAAATCCTTGCTTCAACAAATGCCTATCAAGCATAGCATACCAAGCTCTGGGAGCTTGTTTCAACCCATACAATGTCTTTTTCAACCTGTAGACTGTGTTTGGATTATCTGACATCTTGAAACCTTTCAGTTTGTCTATGTATAATTCTTTCAATTCTCCATTTAGAAATGCATATTATACATCCATCTAATATTACCTTGAAATCCTTGTGTGCTGCAAAAGCTAAATATTCTGATTGCTTCTATTCTTGCCACAAGAGCATAAGTTTCTTCAAAGTCAATTCCTTCTATCTGTGTGTAACATTTGCAGACAAGTCTTTGTTTATTCCTTACTATGTGTCCATCTTTATCTAATTTTTTTGGGAATACCCACTTTGTTCTAACTACATTCTTCTTAGTTGGTCTTGGGACCATTTCCCAACTTTGATTTTTCATAATATGGTCCAGCTCATCTTCCTTAGCGTTCATCCACTTCTGATCACTGCAAGATTCCTTCATAGTTTTTGGTTCAATTTATGAAATTAAGAATAAGTTAACTTGTTCTTTAACAACTTTACTTGTTGTGACACCTCTATTCTTATCTTTAACAATTTAATTATCCGAGTGATTCATTTGCACATACTTAAGAGTCTTAGGAGCAGTTACTGGAGCAACTTCTGTATCATACCTCATTTTCTTCATTCTTCTCTTACACTTTGTTGGTTGGCTCATCTAATTCATATCCACCATCCATCTCTGAGATCTTTGGAATGTCTTTATCAACCTTCACACTTGTGATTTCAACTATCCTTCTCAGTCTTTTATTGTAACATATGTAAGCTTTTCTTTTAATAGAGTTCTTGAGAAATATGCCTTCATCAACTATGGTATCAAACCTTTCAATATTTTCTTCATCTTTTCTGATGTAACATTTACATCTGAACACTCTGAGATATTTCATGGAACGGGTTCTTTTCGACCATACCTCATAGGATGTCTTTCCAATATTTTTCTTGATCTGAACTCTATTAAGTGTATATATTGTTGTCAATATTGCCTCTTTCTAGTATATTTCCAGTAGATTTGCTTCCTTTATCATTGTTCTAGAAGGTTCCTAAATTGTATTGTTCATTCTTTAAACTACACCATTTTGGTGCGATGTTCTATGAGAAGACAAATGTTGCGTAATTCCTTGAATCTCATAGAAAGTGTTAAATTATTTAAAAGTAAACTCTCCTTTATCAAATCTTAAACATTTGATTGTCCTATCTACTCATTTTCAACCATAGCCTTGAATATCCTAAAATTCTCTAAAGCTTTTGATTTTTCTCTTTAAAAAGTAACCCATGTCACTCTAGAGTATTCATCAATTAAGAACATAAAGTACATGTCACCTTGTTGACTTCTTATTCTGGTTGGGTTGCAAAGATTAGTGTGCACCAACTCCAACAGTCTGATAGTAAGTTGTTCCTGAGCCTTGAAAGTCTTCCTTATTAATTTCCCAACTTGACATTCTTTGCAAACATTATTAATAGGTTTTGTAATTTTTGGTAGATCTCTTATCTCTTGTATTGAACTTATCTTTATCAAATTGTCAAAATTGATGTGGCACATCCTCTGGTACCATAGCCAACTCTAATTGATCTAAGACATCAAGCAATATCTAGTTATTGTCTTCAACTACAAAACATTTATGCATGTCCTCTTTTAAACAATGATTATAGTTCCTGATCTTTTTCTGATTTCACAACCATCATTCTAAAAAACAAGATTATAAATATTTCCACACATTTCAATTTCATCAAAGTCTTATTCATCTTATTCTTTTTCTTTTTCTGGTTTAGTAGCCTTAAATTCAGTTTATATTCTTGTACGGGTAGTATCAAATTATTTCATCTGACAAGCAAGTAAAGATCCATACATTTGTACTCTAGTATATTGAGTCAAATTCTAAGCTTCCTCTATAACAGACACTTTAGAACTATAAGGTTTGGTAAGGGCTCTAAGTACCTTTTTCACTACATCATTTTCCTCCAGACTACCACCAAGTCCTCTAATCTCATTCACCATATCATCTATCTTTTGCAAGTAGCTTTTTATATTGTCATTTTATTCCATCCACAAGTTTTTTTATTTAGCCTTAGCATTCTACAACTTAGCTTGTTTGACTATATCATATCCTTCAAAAGTACTTAAATTTTCCCAAACATCATGGGCAGTTTCCAAATATACCACTTTAGTTAATTTAGTTTAATTAGAGCACTGAAATTGCATACCTTGCCCTTTCATTGTCTTCATATGCTTTGATTTCATCTAAATTGTTATGCCCATTTTCTTGTTTCACATATTGATTCTCCACAACCTTCTAGGTCTTATAACTTAGAGAGACCAAGTACCCTCACATATACACCTTCCAATAAGCATCATCAAATCCATCAAATGTAGGGAGTGTCAGTTAGTGTGCCATTAGGATCTCCTTAAGCGATTAAGCTCTTCTCCAAGGAACCAAGCCTCTGATACTAATTGTTGAATGTGTAGGACAACTAAGAGGGGCGAGTGAATCAGTTGTCCACAATATTATAAAATTTTAAACCTTTAATCAATTTCACCAAACTTACTTTATTCCTTTAATCAGTGAAATATGTAAACATGAAAAACACATAAACCAACAAACACATGAAACACTAGATTTACATGGAAAACTATGTTAAGGGAAAAACCATGGAGAAGATTAATTCTCAAATATATGAACACCAGTTAAGGTTATTTACAAAGAAAGGCTCATTACTTGAAGAAGGAAGGCTCACTGCCCAGATGAAGAAGGATAAAATGTAAGAACCCCTGCATGTTCTAACTCCTAACTTGTACTTTCACTCAACACATTTACTTAAACAGTTGGTATACATGCAATGCTCTGGTACCAATGTAAAAACCCTTCACAGGCTCTGTTGTTGTACTGGATGTTTTTATTTGTTTGTTTTGCAAATTTATATTTTTTTGAAATTCCTTCAATAAGGGTTTTGAATCAAACAAGTGACTGAAATAAAAATGATGAAATAAAATCATACTATTGCTGCAATTTTATTTAATTTCACCATGCAACGCTAATAAAAAGATAACTGATTCTGACAAATAAGCATAAGCAAAAAAGAGTTCTACAAAGAATAAAGAACCAGATTTATTTCAGAAGATGTTGCTGCAATCTTAGTGTCATAGTAAGGGCTTAGATTTTTGACCCTCATTCTTCATGCCATCCCTTTCCTTTCAAAATTCTAACCCACAAGAATAACTAGTAAAACTTGACGCGACACTATTCGCGTACTGTAGCCAATTCACTATTCACACGCACTGTAGCAAATCACTATTCATAGTACTGTAGCAAATCACTATTCATGTGCACTGTAGAAAAATTACTATTCACAGGTACTATAGCAAATCATTATTCACGCGCACTGTAGAAAATCACTATATTGAAGCACAATAAGATTCTCTAGATCTTCTATAGTTTTACCTTCCAATCCTTAAAACCCTAGATGGAATTCTTCACTTTTAAGCACAAATACAACTCCTTAATGAATCTCTCTTGAATGCCAAATTCACTAGATATTTCACCAATTCAAATAGTTGCAACTCTTAAGATTTTCTGTTCTCCAATGGCGATTGCAAGTAGAAACCCTCATTCTCCAAGCAAGAGCAAAAATCAACCAAAGGTAAATAATAATCATAAACATAATCAAAATGAGCTCTTAAGTCTCTTTTATTCTTTTCTTGTGGGAGCTCAAACACTTTCCTGGCCAATGTGGGATAAAAGATATATTCCCACTTTTTAATTCTTTTCACTTAATACTCTATAGTTGGCGCACAAATAATTCATTTAAAAGTAATTGTTCACTTGGCCCCATCTATGATAAATTGACCCTTCACTAAGTGACTTAAATTATATTATAACTTTACTATATAAGCTCAAAACTATTAATATTTATTTTAACCAAATAAATATTAATATCTGCATTATTACTCATCATCTTTGCACGATGTCTGAACTAGAAGCCGGCATGATCAAGTCACATATGACCATACCCCATTTCTAAAAATAGAAGGGGTCCCTCTCTATCCCCCTCAAAACTTACTATAGATAGAAATATCTACATATAGAGTCTAGGAGACCTTGAACAAAAGCCAAACCTGTAAAACCCTGACCATTGAAGAAGATGCATCCCTCAAAGGACCCTCTAACCAACTTCATTAGCCTATGAGGGACAAAATAATAGGCTAATCTCTCAAACTCTGATGCTCATGAAAATGGGGACATTACAGTCTGCCCTCCCTCAAATTGATCATCCTCAAGCAATCTCCACTATTGAGAAACTTCACTAAAACAAAAAATAAAGGAAGACTGAGAACTATCCCACACTAAGACACAACTGCAGCACCAATATAACCACAACTGCATAGAGGTGATCAACAATCCATCTGTCCAAACTCTGCATAGTGAAGTCGTTCATCTAAAAAAGACCTTGTACATGCGGATCAAAAGTAACACTGTCAATAACCCAGACCATGTACACATTGCAATACTCTCCAATGAAACCAGACTGAAATCCCGATGCACATGTAGGATCCAACAACACACTTAAGAGTGTCAAACCAAATATACCTGGATCCCGAATCCAGAATAGAAGTCTGCCAAGAAGAATACTCCTAGACTTTTGTGGCTCAACACTAATCTCAATTTCACCATACTAGAAGTGGTGAAGCAAACCTATGGGACCCATCCAACTTGTAGTACTAACCCTGCTACCACCTGGATCCCAGTATAAATGAAATACACATCCATGCACTGTAAGGAAGTAAGGATGTCTAAAATCACCAGCTACACCAAATATCCCCTGATACTCTACCATTCCACCATGGGTATGAAATCCAACTGTACTACAAAGATAAGAATTACCGAGGGTGACTGTATCATAACCACGATATCCATCCTCTGCTAAACTACCATGGATGTACTGACTCAGCAAGTAGTCTCTCAACAACTTGGAGCTACTAACTCCATCAACTGAAGCTAGCATATACCCATCCCATAAAGGATGGTATGATTTTGGAGCCAATTCACATATACGCATAATCAAGTCCTCTGTCGGTGGATCAAAGGAAAAATTATGAGCACTACTCACTGTATAGTTATGATAAAAGACTCCAATATTTATCAAAGGCTCATCACTGACAACTATAGAATCAGAAGATGGATCCAAACTCTGGCCCTGAATTGCTAATTGGGTAGATGCCCTACCAAATCTCTTAAATACCCAATAGTGTACTCTTAGTCATGAAACAAGTGAATTTATTCTAATTTAAATGTGTCCAAAGCACTCTGGATGAACTTCAAATCGTGAATATGAGTACCAACCTCGACCCCATATTGCCTCTCCTCAAATCCTGCTCTCCAAAGAAGGTACTCAACATACCAACCTAGACCCCATATTGTCTCTCCTCAAATCCTGCTCTCCAAAGAAGGTACTCAACATAATTATGTGTGCAATCAAAGTGAGATAAGGTTGAATAAACCTTCTCTCTAGAAACCCTCAACTGATCCCTCCATCTCAATGGCTCAACAATCTGTCAAACAGAATCAACTGCATGGGATGGAATAACGAGATTTCTTCCAGAGGAAGGAAACAACCGAATATGATATTCAATCTCCCAACTAGATGATACACTTCATATATATCATGAAGAAGTTGGATTAGTGTCATGAACAATCACATAACTAACTAACAAATCCACCTCTACATTATAAGAACTCTCAATGACCTGCCATGCATCATTTGTCAATGTGCTGACTACTGGAGAACTTGACACAACCATAGGCTCTCGAAAACTCTCTACCAAGGTACTCATCCCAACTGTGCCCATGACATCTAAAGATGTGATGGATGTAGCCACATCCTCACTACAACCCGTGAGTGTGAAATCATCACCAACAACCTCTTTAGAAAATTGAACTAATTATGTAGCTGGTGAAGACTACACTTGGATCAACTCCATGGTAACCTCATCCAACCGTGACTGCAACTCCTGAAGAGCCAGCTTGGTGGTCTCCCATACTTTTGTAGTTACCTCAAGCTCACAAGTGAGCTCATCAATCTCCTCTTCCTTCCCCTTCAATGATTCATAACAAGTGCAACCCCACCTAAGAAGGTAGTCTCTGTCATCTAATAACGAAAAGTAATTATGTTTCATTATTCTGATAGCCTCTCGTAATGAATAGATCTCTATCAGAGAAAGACCACTATCACTATGCTCTTCTGACATAGGAGTACCCCAACCAAATACAACTAACATATGATGGGCAACGTCATAATGGTCTAAGACTGTAGCAATTTGACTATCCCTCACTTTCAACTATCCGGTCAGATGATGTCTCTGAATACTCTGGCCCCCATGTAAGCTCTCTGACCCACAATCCACACTATGATATAGTAGATAGGGCCCTTAGAATAGTAGGGGGTAGGTACTATAGTAGGTAGGTAGGTAGGAAGTTGTATTCACAATTCTCACCTCATGATCAAAATCATCATGTGCGCTATCATTAATGCACACATAAAAAATTGAGGCACTGCTACTAGGAAACTCAACAAATGACTCATCTAATAAAGTGGAAACTGTTGCTATATCAATCTCTTCACACGCTCCCACTCCCCATAGAATTGAAAGTCCCCACAAGTCACGGTCCTTGGACCTCTCACCAACCAATGAATTCTCTGATTCATTTTGTAAGGTCTGATATAAAAAATCAGACTGACTGCAACATGAGTCCTCCTCATAAATATCATCAGCAGTACCCAAATCATTAGTACCAACATCATCCACCCATAAATCTTCTGCTATCTCATGTTGATGCAAACACATCTCACTGCTGTTATAAAAATCAGATTTACTAGAACTCACGTTTTCCATGCAATCCACAAAATTAACACTCTCATGATGCGATTCAAAACTCAAGGTGACACCAATAACATCTTATGCACTTTCTCTATCATCAATGCCATCAATAGGCTCAAACAAAGGACTGTTGTCATAACAATCAGAATTGTTATCATGACTGATAACAACTTCTGGAGCACTGAAAGTACCAACCCTCCTCAAAACTCTCCATATTTTCCATTGCTTCCTTTGCACTAATTAAATTATTTTTATTAGTGTTTACCTCCCTTTTCTTTTGTGATGAGACCCCTTAAACATAGAATTCATATACCATGATAATCTGTCTATGGTTTCTGGGTGTGAAAGCAATTCACCCATCCTTTCCTGACTTTGTCTAAGCTTATCCAATTCTTTCATCAAGCTATTTAACTGGTTTCTCCATTTAATTGATCTCCTTGATTTTTCCATGGCTCTACAACTACAAGAGTGCTGGTTAGTCAAAATAAATGTTTGAGCTCAATGATTTCCACCCCAACAGGATGGCAGAAAACTACTCTAATACCACTGTAATAACCCTTGCATGTTCTAACTCCCAACTTGTACTTTCACTCAACACATTTACTCAAATAGTTGGCATACATACAATGCTCTGATACCAATGTAAGAACCCTTCACAGGCTATGTTGTTGTCCTGGATGTTTTCTGTTTGTTTGTTTTGCAAATTTATGTTTTTTTTGAAATTCTTTCAATAAGGGTTTTGAATCAAACAAGTGACTGAAATAAAAATGCTAAAAGAAAATCAGACTACTGCTGCAATTTTATTTAATTTCACCATGCAACACTAAGTATAAAGATAACTGATTCCAGCAAATAAACATAAGCAAAAATGAGTTCTACAAAGCACAAAGAACCTGATTTATTTCAGAAGACGATGCTGCAATCTTATTGTCATAGTAAGGGATGAGATTTTTGACCCTCATTCTTCACGCCATCCCTTTCCTTCCAAACTTCTAACCCACAAGAATAACTACCAAAAGTTGACGCAACACTGTTCATGTACTGTAGAAGCACTATTCACGATACTGTAGCAATTTTACTATTCGCAGTACTATAGCAAATTCACTATTCATGTGCACTATAGAAAAATTACTATTCTTAGGTACTATAGAAAATCACTATTCATGCACACTGTAGCAAATCACTATATTGAAGCACAATAACGATATCTAGATCTGTTGTAGTTTTACCTTCCAATCCTTCAAATCCTAGATGAAATTCTTCACTTTTAAGCACAAATAGAACTCCTAAATGAAGCTCTCTTGAATGCCAAATTCACTAGATATTTCACCAACTCAAATAGCTGCAACATTGAAGATTTTTCGTTCTCCAATGACGGCTACAAGTAGAAACCCTCATTTTCCAAGCAAAATAAAAAATCAACCAAAGTTCAATAATAATCATAAACATAATCAGAATTACCTCTTAAGTCTCTTTTTATTCTTTTCTTGTGGGAGCTTAAACACTTTCCTGGCCAATGTGCGATAAAAGATATGTTCCCACTTTTTAATTCTTTTCACTTAAAACTCTATAGGTGGTGCACAAATAATTCATTTAAAAGTAATTGTTCGCTTGGCCCCATCTATGATAAATTGACCCTTCACTTAAGTGACTTAAATTATATTATAACTTTACTATATAATCTCAAAACTATTAATATTTATTTTAACCAAATAAATATTAATATCTTCATTATTACTCATCATCTTTGCACGTCGTCTAAACTAGAAGTTGACATGATCAAGCCGCATACAACCATACCCCATTTCTAAAAATAACAGGGGTCCCTCTCTATCCCCCTCAAAACTTACTATAAATAGGAGTTTCTGCATACAGAGTCATGGAGATCTCGAACGAAAGCTAAACTTGTAAAACCCTAACCATTGAAAAAGATGCATCCGTCAAAGGACCCTCTAAGCAACCTCATTAGCCTACAAGGGATAGAATAATAGGTGAATCCCTCAAACTATGATGCTCATGAAAATGGGGACATTACATAAAAGAGAATAAATCCACCATTGATGTACATGTTGTCCTCAAATTTGAATTCTCAAATTTGAGACAACCCATCTGAAATTGGATCCAAAATCATGGTTTTCTCTCTAAGATATACGTTTTGATTTTTTTAGGATACCACAATCTAGAATATTTTTTTCCTTTCAAATATTTGAAAATTATCTTCACAAAACGTGTTTCTCTGGGATCTTACTGAAATCTGGCTACAAGACATCAACATGCATGATATCTGATCTAGTAGCAGTTAGGTATAACAATCCACCAATCATTGATCTACATTTTCTCTCATCGTCCTTAGGAGATTCATCATCTTTACTTAACTTATCTTTGTCCTTAAGGGTAAAAAAGATTTAACAGACATACAAGAAAGTAAAGCATACACAGTGATATAGAAAGAACTTCAGATATGGTTCATTACTTCAAAATGTTGTGTACAATGCAAATGTATTCCTGTAAAAAAACATTTCTTCTATCGAGAGACTAAGTACGTATAGGTACCGAAGGGGTGCGAGGCAAACAATTGTACCCATTGAATACCTTTGGTACATAACTATCTAACTGTTGTATTACCTGACAACATCACCT
>MU226586.1:2581000-2599203 GCA_018584345.1 Thuja plicata | reverse complement strand
TGTTATGCTGCAAGTTTGGAGAGCAATTTTGGAGGAGAATTTGAGCACTTGAGCTTGGATATTGCAACTTCTCTCTTCTTGTCTTCTTCTTCTTGCATCCATGGCTATTCATGTAGATTAGATTCATGTTTCCTTTTATAGATTAATCTTGCATTTTTATTTCTTTTCATAGAATAATCATGCATTGTTATCATTTAAATTAATTTCCTTTTATACATTGTAATCATATAGAATAGATTTCATTTTCATGGATTGAATCTCTCATTTCATGGTGTACTTGCATGGGCACAACTAGGTCAATCTGAGGGCCTCTATTACAAAACTTTGCACTCCATGACTAGGGAGCTATGAGTCGATATTTGAGGCCTCATTCTTGAGCAACCTTGGATGGAATGACCCATAGAAGTGTGACATATTTTCATCACACACATACGACTATGGCTGCTAGTCTCTGAGGAACTAATGTTAAACGACGCAGGCTCTCGACCATTGTTGATATCTTCTGACTCTATTTCCTGTCGTCGCTTCTGTTTTGACCCAGACAATACCTCGCCGATATCCAAATATCTCCAGAAGAAAATCAAGGGCTCATTTGTAGATATAATACTCTTCAGCCTCAGCACCAATTTCTTCTCTGGAATCTAAATCCACGTAGCTTTCAAGAATAGCCCGATGGCATGATGTGGCATGTAAAAATTATGGTGCTGCAAGGTCATGATTTCATACATCCTGTGAGCAAGTAACGTTTTCCATTCATAAACTATGCCATTCAAAATACCACACATAAATGGAATCTGTGTAATGGTGACAGTGGAGGCTCTGCTGGTACCGTTGAGCCAAATTTTAATGACATCCATAATGCACCGCTAGTGCCCTTCGACGATCTTCGCCCTCTTGAATCCTCTCCCTATTAATTTTTTTCTAGGGCTTCCACTTCATCAGGGGTGACATTTCCTGCAACCCTTCGTACCCATTTTTCCTTAACCTCTTCCGCCATTTTCTTGGGCTTGGTGTCAATATTTTACTCCCTCTTTCCTGGAATTCCAAAAACCTGGCTGAAATCAACTGCATGGAATGAAATTGTGAGATTATGTCCCAGGTAGCGAAAGGTGTTGGTCTGTGAAAATGTATCAAATGATTCCATCATTTGGTGTAGATGGGGTTCAAAATCTTTAATACAAAACAAGGGCATTAAAATAGACCAATGAACCTCTGCATGTCTAAGACTCTTCTTCAACGTGTCATCCTCAGGTGTCTCCTACCACCATTTTCTGCACTCTAGGTCATTCAAGCCCTCAAATGTGACAGTGTGTGTAGCCACTACCTCCTTCGAGTCTGTTGCTTTCTTCTTTGAACTCCCAGCATCCATGGTACCTGAAACCTTCACTCCCGAGGGTAGTACCGTAGTTTTCTTTCCCATATTCTCCAACTGTTTTCTCCAACTCCGTCTGCTAGCCAAATCCATAAATGTTTCTTTTGAATGTTCGAATGCAATTTCGTCAATACCTATGACTTTATTCAACACCGTATGGTGCTCTTCCTTTGCAACTATTTCTGCCAACTGGGCCCTTCAAAATTTATCTTTTCCCTCCTCCCTTCAGAATATGATTCCCTTTTCTTTTCCTCGTATGGTCCTCTATACTGATGGTGTGAAAAGGGAGGGTGTTCCATGTTATAAGGGGTGCACATATGGTGGCTCCATCTTATGGTAGTCCCACCATTCGGTGATTCCATCGTTCGATGGTCCCACCATTCGGTGGTTCCACAGTACAGTTTTCTTCTTCTTTCCTTTTTTCTTTTTCTTTTTTTATTTAAATTTTTTGAATTTTATTTAAATTTTTTTGTGTAAGTATGAGTTTCAGGTACCTGATGATGGGCCTGGCCTAGATGATTTGGGTGTTCTCCTTGCCCCTATTCATGAAATAATTTTAATTTTGACTTGTTTATAGTGTCAAGCATCTCTTGTCCATCCAGTGTCCACAACTTGATTACACCGTTCTCCCCAACTTTGTGAGCCTTGTAGGGTTCTAGCCATTTAACTTTGAATTTGCCCAGCTTAATATCATTCTGCCCATTATACTTAAGGACCTACTATCCTAGCATGAACTGTGTTCACTTCAGATGCTTGTCATGTCAGACCTTCCTACTTCCTTGGACTATTTTTGTCACCCATTGTGCCAACAATCATTTCTCGTTGAGCTTATTGAGATTATACAATCACTCCTTCAAGCTTTCCATGTCTCCGAGTCTATTCTCAATATCCTAAGACATGGTACCATAAATTCAATAGGCACGACAACCTCCTATCCATATATTAGCTGGAATGGGGTTTTTCCAGTAGTAAATTTATATGTGGTACAATATGCCCACAGTACCGAGGGAAGCCTTTCTTCCCAATCTTTCCCTTTAACCCCACACGATTTATAAATGACTGATACCAATACCTTGTTATCTTCTTCCTCTTGACCATTCGCTCATGGGTATTAGGGGCTTGAAAATGAATGAAATATTTTAAACTCTGTCGTAAGCAGCCTTATTATGTGGTTGACGAAGGGTCCCGCTCATTCTCTCGTAAGCTAGATGGGTATGTTGTACCTTTTGATTATTTGTTCATAAATAAACTATGTGGTGCTTACAGCTAAATTGTCTTATAGGGCCCATGCTTCAACTCACTTTGTCATATATTCCATGACTAGCATGATATACCTACATCTTCGTGCCTTTCTAGCATTAAAAGGGGTCCCATGAAATCAACTCCCCACCGTTCAAATAATTCTTGTGCCTGAGAGGGGTTGAATGGCATGAAGTCCCTCTTCAATAGTTTTCCTACCCTCTGGCACGTATCACAATTTGTCACCCATTCTCGTGCATTATTGTATAAAGTTGGCCACCACAGCCTTGCCAACAATACCTTCTGAGTAGTTGTATCTAGACCCATGTTTTCTCCTACAGGACCCTAGTGGGCTACCTGAGGTACTCTTGAGACTTCTTCCCCCATCACACATTGCCAAAGAATCTAATTGGGTCCCATCTTATACAAAATCTCATTGATTAGTTGAAATGTTCTACTTTTTAGAACTATCTTACGTCATTCACCAAGTTGCATTGCTGGAGGAAACTATCCTGTAGATAAGGAAACTTACATGGCTCTTCCCAGGTTTAACTATGATTTTGAAAGTGAACTCTTGTAAAAACAGTAGCTACCTACTCACCCGACCTTAGATTAAGGGTTTGTTTACTAGATACATTAGAGCCTGATGGTCCATGTAGAAGGTGAATGGGGTCGCCAATAGGTAGTGTCATAAATTTTACACTGCATAGACCATTCCTAACGCTTCCCTTTCAGTGGTGTTGTAGTTTTTCTCTGCCTTCAAGAGAAGTTTGCTTGCAAAGTATACTAGGTGATCCAACCCGTGATCCCCCTTTTGTGCCAGTGTCATCCCAATAGAAAAATTTGATGCATCTATATGGATGTAAAATTCTTTATCCTAATTGGGATATACCAAAATAGGTGGTTCCACTAGCCTTGCCTTTAGTCCTTCAAAGGCCTCGCCTTGTTCTATTCCCCATATGTAAGGTTCTTCCTTTTCAGTCATTTTTTCCATCGGGTAGGACACATGGGCATAACATTTAATGAACCTTCGATAGTATGCAATGTGTCCAAGAAACATCTTTACACCACTGACATCCATAGGAGGTTCCATTTCTAAGATCACCCTCACCTTGTTGGGGTCCGTTTTAAGTCCCGCTTGGCACACAATGTGTCAGAGTAGTTTTCCCTAAGGTAAAATGAAGTGAAACTTTTTCGGGTTCAACACCAATCGTGCCCTTCTGCATCTTTCCATGCACTCTCAAAGGAATACTGTGTGGTTGTCCTGGGCACTGTAGATGGACCAATCATCCAAGAAAGCTTTGAAATTTCCAACAGACATTTGATCAAAGATATGAAGAATTATTCTATGAAAGGTAGCTGGGGCGTTACACAGCCCGAAGGGCATCCTGTTATATGCATATACCCCATCTTCCACCATGAAGGTTGTCTTCATCTTATCTTCCTTCGCAATGGATATCTGGTATACCCAGAGAATCCATCCATAAACAAATAAATTGTGTGCCCTACTACTTCCTCCAGGATGTTGTCTATGAATGGTATAGGAAATGGGACCTTAATAGTTACCACGCTCAAACATCGGAAATTGATGCAAATCCTGATCTGGTTGGCTTCTTTCTTCAATGATATGACTATGGGAGATACGCATTCGCTCATTTGTACTTTGAATATAATTCCTACCTCCAACATTCGTTGGATCTCCTCATTTTATCATGCTTCATAGTGTTTGATCGTTCGATAATGACACTTCCATATAGGTACCACTCTGCCCGCCAACTTTTTTTTGTGGACGCACAACTCTGAAGGTACCCCCTTCAAGTCCTTGTAGGTCCATGGGAAAATATATTTATATTCCATAAAGATCTTGAAGGCTGCTTCTTTAAGTATAGGATTCCAATCATCCCCAACAAAATGTTCTTCGAATTGGCCTCGTCCCCCATGTTTACAAATTTTAATTAGGGCTCCTCATATTTGATTGGATTATCTCTTTCAAATTTTTGTGCGGGATCCTCCATCACTCGGGTGTCCTCCTCATGGTACTCAGTATATTCTAGCGGAAATGTTTGTTTTTTCTTCCCCTTCATCTACCTAGAGAATATTGTATTGGAATACCTCATAATCCTCCATCTTCTATTTAAAGAGTCCATTTAGGGAATCCAAATCATTGTCGGAGCACGTTTCAATCTCTAGGACTCCCCCTTATTGGGTTCCATTCTTTGGCTTTCCTCATCTTCCTCCTCTGCTTTAGATTATGAGGATGATGCTAGGTCCTCACTAACTAGCTATGTCTTCATATCAATGGTGAATCTTTGACCAATCTTCTCTATGGAAAGAGAATTTCTGTTCCAGTCATGCTTGACCTTAGCCTCCACTAGCCATCCTCTTTCGATAATTATGTCGTACCCTTTTCTTTCTAGAGGAATAACTATACAATACAACAAAAATGGTTGGGTACCGACCATTACCTATTGTGCAATTAACGTACCGATAGGTTTAATCCCATGCTAGTCCACTCCCAAGAGTTGGAAGGTTGGTGGCCACAATGTAGGTTTCCCCAATCTTTTCCAAGTTTCCTCTGGTAAAACGTTGACCCTGGACCCTCCGTCTACTATAGTATCAGTTAAGACTACTCTGAAGATTCGCATCTCTACTACAGCCGGATGCCTTCCTGCAATAAGCACCAACACATTTGGGTCCTGTGAACATCCAAGAGGGTCTTCTCTCTTGAGGGGTTAAACTTCCCATTGCTTGTTCCCCTTATTTCCAGCTCCCTGGTTGTCGTTATATTTAAAAGGGTCATTCTCAGATGTGGCATAGCAACAAGGAGGTCTTTGAATTTTACCAAAAATTTTGTGTGCAACATCTACCAGATTATTCTTTGTTCTAGGTCACTTTCCGAGGAGTTACTAGCCTTCCCATGCACTTCCCTCCTTTCGTTAGTCAATCCTTTTTCTATGGCAGCCTTAGCTTCTTGTAGCCGCTCCTTTGTCTCAGGGTGGGGATATAATTTTCTCTTTGCTTGTCTGCGGGTTAGAATTAGTATTTCCTCTTCTGCTATTCTTAGTAGGTTCACCTCGGGCTTAGGACATTTAGTGTCATCGCGGTCTCCCAGACCACACCATCTGCAGAGGAATTGCGGTGCTTCCTTTGGTCATTTTCTTTCTAAATGTCCCCATTGACTACATGTATGAAATTGTATCATGGGTCTACCATTGGTATCATACTGAATGTGACTTCGGCCTGCTCCACTATTATTGTTATTATTGTTTCCATTACCCCTACCCCCTTGCCTGTTGTTCTAAAGGCCGCCAGATGATTCCATATTGTTTTTTTTTGGTTTTTTGTACCTATTGCTGTTGAGGCAGATGCCTCCTGGGTTAATAGAACCTGGTGGCTTCAAGTTTTCATGTTGTATGGGAATTCCCTCATGGAATGACCCACAATCTAGAAAATGTCACAAAATTGTTTCTTGGGACATGCTACCTTGGTGTGACCCTCCTTATAGTCTATACACAAAAGGTCAGCTTCATCACTCTTACTTGTGCTCCCCTTCATATTAGTTTTGAATTCTTTCATCATCCTAATCATATCCTTTTGAAGGGCTTGTACCTTTTTATTTGCTTGCTCATCATTTCCTCCTTCGAAGGAGTCGTCATCATCAAAGGATCTATCCTTCTTCTTCTTGGAGGTCTTGTTCTCACTCTCCAGGTCCATGGCTCTATTGTAGGTATTGTCGTAGGACATTGGTGGAACCACCTTCATCTTTCTTCGGAGGGTGGGCTTCAACCCTTTGATAAACCACCATTTCTTAAGTCCGTCAGTGGGTGGGCTTTCTATTTTCTTGACCAATTCCTTTAGCCTTCATCCATAGCCTCGCACGGTTTCCTCTTTCCCTTTTTTTTTCATATAAATCTTAGCCACTATTTTGTTATCATCCCTTAGAAACCTGAATTTTGTCTAGAATTCCTTCTTTAGATTTTTCCATGTAGCAATCTTTGTTTAGTCTACGTATGATAACCACTATATAGCCACTCCTCACAACATTTTTGGGAACTGCTTTACCCATTTGTCAATGTCCATCACCCCATTGGCCATCCAATTTGTTTCACAGTTGCTACAATATCAGGTTAGGTCTTCCTTCCCATCACCCGTGAACTTTAAAAACTTCATCTTTTGTACCATGTTCACCTTCACTAGCGGTGTCGGTAACACAAGTTGTGTCACAATTGGTGTTGTTGGTTGTGTTTCTGGTTGTACTACAAGTTGTAATGGTGATGCCAAGTTTTGTGTCTTGGAAGTGTTTGGTACCTTACCACTTGATGTTCCCGAACTACTAGAAGTGTCAAAGCCTGGTAGGCTACTGCGATCCCCGTGCCCCTCTATCACTTTGATAATCTCAATGGCAGCGGTATCATTAGCCTCCCTAAATGCGGCTTCTTCTCTTTCCTTCCTTCAGGCTTCTTCTATCTGTGGGGTTAAGGTTAGGCTTCCCAAAAAGATTCATTTTTATTGTAACAACTCCTTGTCACTACCGCCGTCGTGGTGGCTAGATTGGCCCACACCCACGCCTTCACTTACTCCCTTCGGTAGTCCATCGATGCATCTTCAGAAACTTTCCCTTCTCTCGGCTTGATGTTGTGCGAGTATAGCTTTTCTAGCGGCTTGCTCCCCTTCAAGTTCCTTCTGTAAATTTTTATTTTTATTAAACTGATTTGGCATAAAATCTTGCTTACTTATCCCAAAAAAAAAAATCAACACATCATATGCAAAAGAACACTTTTATTTATTATTCTTCGATTACATTCTATGCGATTGTAGGGACATAGTCATGACATTGTGTTCTTATCCTAACATATTTCATTTGTCCCTCTCGGTGACTATTCCCATCTTCGCCCTCATTATGTCAATGGTACTCCTCCAGAATCCTTTGTCGGCACTGATCTCCTTCAATGTCCTCCCTAAAACGCCTCTGTGCCAAGGTTGCCTGAGCCAACAATCGGGGTAGGTTATATAATATATTTTTTTTTTGTGGGGCTTACATTTAGTGCATCCCACATGGTAACCTCGGGGACTTGTTCCCATGCTGCCTCTTTCTATACAAAGGTCTCAATGAAATCCTGGAATAAAAGGCCATAGTCTACCATCAGGGCATGCTCAACCTCAAAGATTTATGTAGCTCCATTTTCATTGGTCATTGTGTTCTCCTCAATAGGTAAACCCATTATCCACGTACTCCATTTACCTATAGTCACTATTCAAATTTGATATGGCAACAACACCAAATGTTTTCCATCAAGGGTAAACAAGATTTAACAGAGACATATGGGAAAGTAAAGCATACACAGTGATATAGAAAGAAGAACTTCAGATATGGTTCATTACTTTAGAATTTTTTTTTATGGGAATACATTTGCATTGTACACAACATTCTTAAGTAATGAACCATATCTGAATTTTTTCTTTCAATATCATTGTGTATGCCTTACTTTCATGTATGTCTCTGTTAAATCCCGTTTACCCTTGAGGGAAAACAACTTACAATCAGTAACCATAGGAGTGCATACCAGTTTAACATTTTCCATTCCAACCTTTTTAAGCATTTATTTCACATATTTTGATTGTGAAATAAAGATAACTTCATTTTTCCAATTAAATTCTAAGCTAAGAAAGTAATTCATTCCCCAATCATAGACATTTCAAATTATTTGTGCATTTCATCAACAAAAGTTTTACACATACCATCATTTCCTCCAAAGATTATATCTTCCACATAAACAACTATAATTAGAATATCATTTGATTCAACTTTAAAGTAGAGATTACTAACAACAACACTTTTTTTGAAATCCTTGCTTCAACAAATGCATGTCAAGCATAGCATACCAAGCTCTGGGAGCTTGTTTCAACCCATACAATGCCTTTTTCAACCTGCAGACCGTGTTTGGATTATCCGACATCTTGAAACCTTTCAGTTTGTCTATGTATAACTCTTTCAATTCTCCATTTAGAAATGCAGATTATACATCCATCTAATATTACCTTAAAATCCTTGTGTGCTTCAAAAGCTAAATATTATGATTGCTTCTATTCTTGCCACAAGAGCATAAGTTTCTTCAAATTCAATTCCTTCTACCTGTGTGTAACATTTACAGACAAGTCTTTCTTTCTTCCTTACTATGTGTCCATCTTTATCTAATTTGTTCCAGAATACTCACTTTGTTCTAACTACATTCTTCTTAGTTGGTCTAGGGACCATTTCCCAACTTTGATTTTTCATAATATGGTCCAAATCATCTTTCTTCGCTTTCATCCACTTCTGATCACTGCAAGCTTCCTTCATACTTTTTGGTTCAATTTATGAAATTAAGAATAATTTAACTTGTTCTTTAACAACTTTACTTTTTGTGACACCTCTATTCTTATATTTAATAATTTAATTATCCGAGTGATTCATTTGCACATACTTAAGAGTCTTAGGAGCAGTTACTGGAGCAACTTCTGTATCATACCTCATTTTCTTCATTCTTCTCTTGCACTTGGTTGATTGGCTCATCTAATTCATATTAGCCATCCATATCTAAGATCTTTGGAATGTCTTCATCAACCTTCACACTTGTGATTTCAACTATCCTTCTCAGTCTTTTATTGTAACATATGTAAGCTTTTCTTTTAATAGAGTTCCTGATAAATATGCCTTCATCAACTATGGTATCAAACTTTCCAATATTTTCTTCATCTTTTTTGATGTAACATTTACATCCGAACACTCTGAAATATTTCATAGAAGGGGTTCTTTCCGACCATACCTCTTAGGATGTCTTTCCAATATTTTTCTTGATCTGAACTCTGTTAAGTATATATACTACTATCAATATTGCCTCTTTCTAGTATATTTCCAGTAGATTTGCTTCCTTTATCATTGTTCTAGAAGGTTCCTAAACTATTTTGTTCATTCTTTCAACTACACCATTTTTGTGCGGTGTTCTAGGAGAAGACAAATTTTGCCTAATTCTTTGAATCTCATAGAAAGTGTTAAATTCTTTAAAATTAAACTCTCCTTTGTCAGATCTTAAACATTTTATTTTCCTATCTACTCATTTTAAACCATAGCCTTGAATATCCAAAAATTCTCTAAAGCTTTTGATTTTTCTCTTTAAAAAGTAACCCATGTCACTCTAGAGTATTCATCAATTAAGAACATAAAGTACCTGTCACCTTGTTGACTTCTTATTCTGGTTGGGTTGCAAAGATTAGTGTGCACCAACTCCAACAGTCTGATAGTAAGTTTTTCCTGAGCCTTGAAATTCTTCCTTATTGTTTTCCCAACTTGACATTCTTTGATCTAAGAGATCAAGCAATATCTAGTTACTATCTTCAACTACTAAACAGCCAAGCAAACAAAGCAAAAAAATGTAAAGGCAACACCGCCAAAGAGGAGAAAAAGGTTGGTTAGAACAAAAGTTGACATAGAGGATACTAAATATTATGAACCCGATGTGGTAAACAAGAATTTCAGGAATCAAACTGTTGATGAGGCTGCTGAACATATTGTTGCATCTGGCACCATGTCTGACAAGAAGATCAGACAATGGGATACACTAAAACCAGAGGACCAGAATAAAATACAAGATGCAATTATAAGGTTAATGGTCAAGTTCAAATACTTACCAACTAAATTTATCAATCAAATACCAAAAGATCAAGGTAAAAGATTTTCCTAGCAATGGTCTTATGCTCTACAGATCAAGAGAGAAGCAAGGGAGAGGGTACTTGTCAAACTAATGCCTCCTGAATCTAAAATTGAAGAAATAATGAAGAAACACTCGGGAAAATTTGTAGCCAAGATAAGGGCATACAAAGTACTAGAGGACAAGTTCATAGAGCTAGACACAATGACTGAAACAAAATGGAGACAACTCCTGGATCTACCAATAGAGTCAACAAGTGGTGAGAATCAGTTACTTCTCATCAACACACCTCACAAAGAGGAGGAGAAAGACAAAGAAATTCCTCAACACATTGCTTTGGACAATATTGAAGAAATGGAGCAAATTGATTTGGACAAGGTAATGGATGATATTTACATTCAAGACATCACAAATTATGACTCTGATAAAGATCCGCAGAAGAAAGAAGATGTTATATTCATTGATGACATTGTTTTTCCATTAGTACACTTAGTGAAAAACATTGACAGAGATCACTGACAGACTACAGAGATCACTGGAAAACTTCAAGCATTACCGGCGAACATCAAGCATACCCAACAGAACACAGAGGTTATGAAAAATGCTAAGTATAGAATCGACAAGCATCATTGGCAACCACAAGCATCACCGGCGACACAGTTCTCAGAACTAACCTGATAGGAACAGAAAAGGCATACCCAATGACAAGTTCAAGAAAGGAACACCAATGACCAAGAAAACCGACCATCAGAACCGACAATCAGTTAGAAAACCCGCAAATTGTGGATCTAATTTTTACACGACAGATAAAGCAATGTAATTCTATTTATAGAGTTTTTATTTGTTTTAAATCATAACTTGAGGGTCAAGCAAGCTTTATGTAAATGTTTTAATGCATCCTAACGGTCTAAAACATATCTAACTAAATATAAGGGTCAAGTTGTAAACCTTGGATCTAGAGTTAACTTGCGATGCATGAATCAAGAATTGAGCCTAATTTAGTATAAATAGATGTTCAATTCAATTGTGAGAACATGAATTCATTATTGTTGATAGCCACGAAGAGCATCTAAGGAGCAGAAGGCATAATTCATGCAAAGGTCAGAAATAGAATACATCTGTTATCAAGAACACACAGAGGCTACCGACAAGCAGATAAAGGTATTATTCAATCATGGAAGGATGATTACTTATATGTAAGAAGCTTAATTGGATCTGTTATCAGAAATTGAAGATTGCATATATCGTCATATCAAAGACTTATGTAGTTACATTCTAACAAGTGCATCACATCTAAAATCTTTTTGTAGAAGGTGGACTTAACCGTTCTTTCCAAATCTCTTAACAGAGTGCACACTTAACAGTGTTGCTAAAGCTTCAAACAAAGTAGATCTTAACAGGTCTCCACTGTAATACTCCTAACAGGGTAGGTCATCAGAAGTGACCAATTGTAAGCCTTAACCGGCCCCTTCTTATCTGCAGATAGTGAAGTCTTGTGGGTAACAATCCCCACCATAGTTTTTACTTCCTAACAGGAGTTTTCTGCGATATCATAGCTTGTGTCATGTGTTATCTATTTTCATGAATGATTTTGTTATGATTACATACTGAAAGAATTTATGATATGATTGCATATACATAAAGAAAGATGAACAGTTAGATAAGATAATTTACAAACTGATGATTAATGTTTAATGGGCTAACCAAGAAAAGTTTTAGAGGTACTGATTCACCCCTCCCCTCTCAGTATATCATCTCAATATAATTCCAACAATTCATAACACTCAAGGATCAAGGACAAAAACAAAATTTGAAGACATCAAATGATAAAGATATGAATATTACTGATGAGACACATCAAGACACATCAGTCATGGACTTAACAAAACCAAACCCTGCAGACCAAGTACAAAAAAATGAGGATGTCACTGCTCCAAAAGATCAAACTGACAAGCAGGACACCACTCTGGATACAACCCAAGCCACCACTCAAAGTAATATGCATGTGTTAATGAAGGCAATCAATATATTAGAGGGCAATGATGGATCTACTACAGAAGACACAAGCACACCCAAGGACAAGGGTGATGTTGAAGCAACATACACTACAGATAATACAAAGGACACAATTACAAAGCAAGCTGCAACTGACGATCAGAAAGATAATACTATTGATCAAAATAAAGAATAAACACAAAAGGTAGAGGAAGAAAAGAAGAAAGATAAGAGTGAAGAAGAAAAGAAGGATGAAATGGAGAAGAAATCAGAAGAAAAATTTGCAGAAACACCCAAGGTGGATGGAGAGACGTCTTCACCAAATCAACAGGTGCACCTCGAGCAGAAAACACAAGAAGCATCTTCTACAAAGCCTTCACCAAGCACTTCAGAGGGAACAAATGAACTAGCAATGGTAGTTCATACATTTGTTTCCCCACAAATCTCAAAGAAGAAGAAGAGAAAGCATAAGAATCCAGTAACTCTAGATGAAATCATTGAGATACCAGTTTGTGATCTGAGGACATTGGATCCAAATGAATTGACCAAGTATGCAAAACTCTGTGAGAGAAAAGCAATGCAAGACAAACTAAATAAAGAAAAAAAAGAAGCAAAGGTACTGGAAGTAGCAAGAGGTATACTTCAACAAATAGTACTAGATATAGACATTGATCAAACTGCCCCAATGCTTGATCAATTGGTAGTACTCACAGATGCAATAACATTTCAGAACATAGATGCTGAGAAGGTCATGGAAGAAAAACTTGAATAGAAGTATGAGTTCAAGCAAGCTGAGAAGATAAGCTAGGAAGTGGCATTGAAAAAGGTAAAGCTTTCTGAATTGATTAGCACAATAGATCCAATAATCTCAGAATCTATTACTTTGATGCAAAAATTGTGCACACTTGATCAACTCACACAAGAGTATACCAACAAGATAGCACAAATTGATGTTGATCTTAAGTCAAGTGCACAAATTCTCACAAATAATGAAGAGGCAATTAAATTGCACAATGAGCAAATCAAACAAGCTCAAAAATTGAGACAGGACATATAGATTGCAGAGACAAAATACAGAGATGAGGTAAATGAGCTCCAAGCCTAGCTCTTACCAACACTTTCACTACTGCAACAACATGTGACAGAGGCAAACACACTAATTTCCACCCCCAAAATGTCTGTCATAGACAACATTTACGATATGCATGCGAGGCTAGAGCTAGAGCATATGGCCCTAGAACTACTACAAGAAAAATGGGAGAAATTGCTCGAAGATATCAAGACAACCCACTCACATATTCTTGACACATTGTAAGTTGTATATTTTTGTCAATTTTTGGCATCTTATAAGTTGTACATTTTTGTCATGAGTATCAAATAAAGGGGAAAATGATATGTTCACTCACCTCAGTTAAAAAGGGGAAATGATATGAACATTTCAGTTAGTATAAAAGGGAATGTATAGTACAAAGGCAAGTATACATATGTACATATATACTTATACTATATTGATGCATACAGCTAGGGGGAGTCATATAATGACAAGGATATAGACATGGTGTACATACTAAACACTTTAGTATTATGCACATATCAGTTTTTGATACTAATGTCAAAGGGGGAGATTAAAGGCATTATATTTTTCCATTAGTATACACAAGGAAAAACATGATCTACACCATCAGTTTACAATACATTGACAGACAGGACACAACACTACCCGACGCCAAGGTTACCCGATACTACAAAGTTCAAAGCATTCCGATAAACATTATTCAGTGTTACCTGATGACAAAAAGGTTAATGGAACCCGACGAGTAACAACAGTGCAACCCAAAAAAACAACAAAGAGAGGAACCCAACATATGAAGGGAACCTAATGATCACTTCAACAAAGGAATGTCGATAGACTTTCAGTTCAACCGAACGACCAAGAACCGACAGTCAATTACATCTAGCAAAAAGTGGATCTGACTTTCCACGTTAGATAAATCATTGAAGTTGTATTTATAGCTTCTTGATTTGATTTTTAATCCATAATGTGTAGAGAAAGAAATGTATTTACTATTGTTTTAATTAGTTTTACTGATTTAAAACATGCAAACTAAATATCAAGGTCAAGTTGTATACCTTGGATCTAAGAGTTAACATTGTAATGCGTATTTTAACGGTAGGTAAAATAATTGTATAAATAAATGCTCAATCTATTGTAAACAGTTGTTGTTAAATGGAGATTGTAGCCATGGAGAGCATCTAGAGACTAGACAAGAGAATTCATGTAGAAGGACAAAAAAGAATCAAATCAGTTTCAAGAACAAGAACACAGGTTACCGACAAGCAGAGAAAGGTATTAATCAGTCACTTGAGGTGATATTAGTATTATGAGAGATTTAATGGATATGTAATCAACAATTGTAGATTACATACAGTCAGGTCAATCATATGCACTCATTCTAACAAGTGTAGTACACATAAGAAATCCTTTCAAGAAAGGTGGACTTAATAGTCCTATTGTAAATCTCTTAACCGAGTGCTCACTTAAATCAGTGTTTCTAAATCTCTTAACAGAGTAGATCTTAATCGGTATCCACCTTAATACTCCTAACACGGTAGATAGTCAGAAATGATCAATTGTAAGCCTTTATCGGCTCTCTTCCATTCTACAGATAGTGAAGTTTTGTGGGTGCCATCCCCACCGAAGTTTTTACTTCCTAACAAGAGTTTTCTGCGATATCATATCTTGTGTTATGTGTTTATTACTTTCATGAATGTTTCTATGAATGTTGAAAACTATTAAAGATTATGAATTAATACTACATGCATAATAAAGAACAACAGTAATGGTCGGTAATGAAGTAATTAATGATTACTAATGATGAATGGTGAAAAGTGTTAAAAGTTTAGGGTACTGATTCACCCCTCCCCTCTCAATACTACTTCACATTAATTCCAACCTATATTTCATGTATAAATCTAGGTCTTTATAGAAATATGGAGATGGATCACTTGGAATGGGAGCGATATAATTTCAGGTTCCCCTTGGTGTATGGGCTTGGATCAATTAAGAAACAATAAGGACCTCTTTGGTATACTTGGCAACTTGGGCTTTCAAATTGATTTCAGTGGAACAGGGGTTGTAGATGTCAAAAGCTTTCATTAAAGAAGTTCGATCTAGGGTTACTATGATAGTGCCATCATCCTTCTTGATGGACTTTGACACAACATCATATCTTTAGCAAATTCTAAAATTATGTCTACATCAATAAAAACATTAGGAACAACTAATTTGGCTAATCCACGAGACTAGGGGTTTGAAATTGGCATGGGGCCATCACTTTTCTTATAAAAATAACTAAATAGATGGTAACCAGAATAGTCTTGTGTCTTGGCATCTCTTATGAATGTATAGTTATCCCCTAAATATTCATCATTTACTTTCTTACCTTGATTGGAGCCCGAGAATAACTGGATGAACTCTTCTGAACAATTTCTCTTTCCTTTTACATCATCATCATCTCCACTTACCCCACTGGTAGAAGCAACACTTACAGCTCTACTCATGATTCCTAGTATAATTTGTTACTAATCAACTTTGCCTTCCTTTTTTACCAGTATTGAAACAAATATCCTACAAACCCTCACTTTTGACTGTGAATTACTTCAAATTTTCAACCTCATGCACTGAAAATCACACTCTTGGATTCTAAACTAAAATCTTCACTGCTTACTTTGTAGACTTTGATTACTCTATTCTCTCTAAAAATACAAATCACTAGTGTGAATGATGAGCTCTAGATTCTGAAAAACTTGGTAAGAAATAATGATAACGGTAATGCCTATAAATGCACCAATCTCATTCATGGATTTACAATTCAGTCTTTTCTGTATTTACTCCTGCGTGCTGTGAAATGAATTCTGGCTCCTAGCTGTGGAAATTTGAAATGATAGATGATCAATTCAAATGTTGACTTTTCATATAAAAACCCTTATTAAATTTGAAAAGAGATCCATATTTGATTCTATTGGCTCCTTGAGAACAGCTCAGCAATCTTTTAAAACACGTTGTCATAACTCCTACATTTTCATTGGCTATCAACTGTTAACATGGCTTGGAGAAAACCTTACATATTACCTTGATCTCACCATGGTCTCCTTCAGTGATAAAGTGACTATTTAATCTTGTTGTCATGAAGTGTTAACCTTAAATCCAGTTTTCGATTGAGATTACGCAACCATAGTTGTTATTAACTCATTTTATACCTTGGATCTCCTTTAGAGACTACGCGACTATGTTACCTCTTAGTTGCCTTAAGATTTCCTTCACCTTGAGTTTCTTTCAAGATTGCGCGACCATTGTGGGATCATCTTTCAATCAGAAAGTTTGTGCTTAATCTCCTTAGCTTTATGTACTTTCATATTTCCAACTGAGACTTTGCAACTACCGCATATCTTACTTCTAATCTAGCAGCTCGCGCTTAATATTTTTTTATTTTCACTTGACTGTGGTTTGCTTCACGACTTCATGACTCAAGCAGTCTCTATGGTGCAGAAAGAAACTCTTTAACTTGGGTTTGCTTTGAGACTATGTGACTAACTCATGTCTTCAAATGACCAGCCACGTGTTTTAATCTGGATTATTTCTGCTGAATCTCTGTAACTTTGCTGACCTTTTGACTTTTTAAGGTGACTACACGCTATCCACTGGATCTTCTCCTTTTCACATCTCAGATCTTCGTTGAAAAACTGACTTTACACCTTAACTGAACTCTTCTCAAACCATGGTTCTTATCATGACACCGCGACTCATTAAATCTCACCATCACCTTTATATTTCATTAACTCATGGTTTCCTTCCCAATTTAATGCTGGCCACAAGATTCTCTTCAAATCAAATGATAGTCGCTTAATCTCCTTAGCTTTAACTTAACCATGAATTTCAAAAGAGATTGCGCGACTTACAAGATTTTAACCACCTTCTTGACCTCAGTTTCTCTGTGAGACACTGCGAATGAGAGGAAATTGCCAAGTCTCTATAAGAAATAGAATATTCTCATATTTCAAAGAGACTTCGCGACTTAAGTGAAATGTTATTTAATAAATCACATGACTTAAGTGATCGGGTTTCCTGAAAAAGTAACAACAAATTAGAGAGGATTTCAATGAACTAGGGTTTTTCTCTTATATGCATGGAATTTTACCTAGGGTTTAGGGTTATTGCACTCTTTCTTGATTTTGTCTTGAAGATCACTAGTTGCAGAGGAATTTTGACAACTTCAGACAAGATTTTCAACTCTCAATCATGGAAATGACTGAGGACCTCAAAAAATTTTAGGCATACTATAAAAACTGGAAAAACAACCAACAGTGGCTCTATCTGAGGATTCTTAAATGCAAGTTTAATGAAAGAACCACATAATCTCTAGTTGCAGACTAGGCACAGGGTGAACCCACAATAGTGGGTTACACTTTTTTTGAGGAACGAATTCGTGCTGAAATAATTTTTTTTTAATAAAATATGATCATTTAAGCCTTGAGAGGTTCCATTTGAAGGAATTAATTAGAAATGGTTAGCTCAAAGCCTCTTAGATAAAAAAATCATTGATTTAACATCTATACTCCTCATTCATACCTACAATGGAGTCTCCTTCGCACCTATTAAAATGCTGATAAAAAATCACTTCGAATTTATCTTTTGGTAGATCAAATGAATCCATTCAAAAAACATATCTATCTAGTAAGGTACTACTGAGAAAACTCTTTCCAATGGTTATAATGTTAATAAATATTAAGTTTATTATGACTTTGTATTTTTAGTTTTACTAAACATAGATATTTCACTATATCTCCACCTCTATGTTCGATGCTTATGGAAAAATAGTAAATGAGAGAAAAAAAATTCTAAAAAATAT
>MU226586.1:2542006-2566296 GCA_018584345.1 Thuja plicata | reverse complement strand
GAATTATGCTTGTCTCTTATATAGACATGATATTCCTTAATTCTTGATTCTTGATTCTTGGCGTGAAAAACAATCTAGCCAATTTGATTTACGGCTTTAACTCCTAATTTATCTCGTAGTTATCTTCATTCCAACTGTATAAATATTCTTTAAATCAATTACTTAACTGTGGTCAAATAAAACAAATAAAATAACTAGTCAAGTCTATCCTTAAGCTCTGCCAGCTAGATATTTTGTCATTTTCTGAACTCTCTATTCTGTCGGTCGATTCTGCAGTTCGTCGTCGGTGACAACTGCCAGTTCCGTCAGTGTAACTGCAGTTAGCTTCGGGATCTTCGTCCGTTGGGCATCCTGTGATTTTTCTTCGTCGGGAACATTGTCTTCTGCTTGTCAGTTATCACCGTGACTTTTTCTTTGCCTTTACCAATGGTGTGCACTTTGTCGGTGTTGTTTGTCACTTAGTGAATACTTGACTTGTATGCATTGTTGAAAACATTATCTCTATTCCATTGATTCTCTAAAGTCTTTGGCATTATGTACATGACCGTACAGATGATATCAAGTTGACATCAATGAAAATACAAACCATTAACTGATTTAATGTCTTGCATCATCTTCAACTTAACATTATCAAATATTCAATCAGTTACATGTCATCATCATCTCACATTCTTGACCTAGTATTCATAGCTATATAAATATTTCACTTTTGCACCGATTACAAAGATTTTCTTTTAGTGTCACCACCCAACACAAGTCTGGGAAATATGAATACTACAAGAATGAACTAAATTGGTAAAACTCAACTGTAACTTGAATTAAATTTTGAATACACCAAAGATTCCTTAAAAGTTTCTTTTCATGTTTTTACTTGAAACTCCCCAGCGGAGTCGCCAGTTTGTTTCAGATTTTTCTTGCAAGTGTCGTTTCAAAATAGTATGAATGCTTTCTCTTGTATATTTCCAATATATTATATGCAAAAAAATCATAATTGATGAGGATTGGATAAGATCCTTCTTCTTTTTTGAGATCCACAGACTCAGGCAGGTATTACCTTTGAATGATTACTGATTTATAGTATCTATTATAGTGGATTATGTCTTATTAGTTTTTTGAATGCCTTTTATTGTACCAATAAGTAGAAAACTATGCAAATGACTGTGATTAACCTGATACAAACCTTAATAAGCCAAACTATTATCTTGACAATAGAAAATAGTAATGTGATAAGGATTCTCATCCTTCTTCCTTTTATAGTTCTCTGAACTTAGGAGGGGTAGTCTATTTGATTCTCTCCTTAAAGAATCAACAAAGTGAATTGTATACTCTTTGAATACAATTACATATGAATGTATGCTTTCTTATAAATGTAATGTAATTGATTGATTGATCTTAAATATTGGATGATGAATAATTACTTGGTAAACCATAAACCAGTGCCTGATCCTATGGGCAACTGAGTCAATCTTGAATGTAAATCCATAATTAGGTGACTAATGAAAATAGATGCAATCTAGATAGAATGCATTACAAACTATCCACTCACTCCTATAACTTTGTTTATCAGATCTTAATATCAGTATTCAGCTTCATGGGATCATATGAAAGAATTACTCCTTCCTTGAAGGACCTTACAAATGATTGCACAACTACCTTGTAGTTGATGTATTTAAATGCCTGACAAATAAAAACATAAAATCTTGAACAAAGATAAAAGAAAAACATAAGATATAAAATAGAGATTGCAATGTATTTTATTAATATCTAACTGCTTCAAAATACATTCAATAGACCAAAAGTACAGAGGCTCGGACAAAATTGTAGTAGACTGCCTTGTAATTATATTCCATCCTCATTCAAAATGTTACAATATGCTCTATTTATAGGCTAAAACCATCTTGGAATCCTTAAGAAGTAAGGATGCAACAAGCTTTGGATGGTTTAAGACCTAACCCTAAAAACATAGAAAAGACAAAAGACAAGAAGGAACCAAGCGGTGGATGGACAAAAATGAAGAATGAAATTTGATTTTGTTACGTGTCTTCCTGTGATCTATGGTGCCTTTTTTTGTATGTGTTCATGTTAGCTTTTGATATTTGCAGCGAGACTCAGTGACCACCATTACAGACTAATTTACTCTACCCTTCGAGATAACTAACCTTCCTGTGCTCAAACAGAAAGTGCCATATGTCCTATTCTTCATTAATAACATCCAGGTCAACAGTGACATGCTTTTTCTTCTTGGGCTTATTTAAAACATCCCATGCTGTGACATCATCTTCCTTTGGCCATTCAAAGCTCTGAATGTTCTCCAATTGGGTCTTCTGTCTTTCCCACCTTGCATTCGTAATTCTCTTGACATCTGTAATGAATTTATTAAAATCTATTTCTGCCTTAAAGGCTTCATCTAGAATCTTGTTATATCTTTCCATATCTAATTCTCCCTTGTCAGAAACATACACCTCTTTATCAGGTAGTATAGTGTCAAATTCTGAGATCCATACCCCTAGTGGCTTGATTTGATTATCTTCTGATCTTATTGATGGCAAAAATTTATTGTAATCAGGCCAAAACATGTTAATTCTTGCCTCAATTTGATTTTCCTTGCCTTTGAAAAAGGACAAGGTCACCCCTATATGTTCTATTTCCTCGCCAACTTGGGTTACTATCTCTGGTAAATATGATCTTACTGGTTGCAAAGATGCTAACCTCTCAAATAACCCGGTTCTTACTAACCATGTAGCATAATAAGGGTTCAAAATTGATACAAAATTGTTAACCTCAACTTGTAGGCCTGGAAATTTACCATAGGCTCCATATACTACATCCACTTTAGCCTCCTGTGCTTTAGTTAAATCAATGATATTTTCCTCAATTTGAGGTGGTTGATCTTGGGGTGGTGGACTGTGAATAGATTAGCTACTACTATACTCTAATGACGATTGCTTGTTAGGCCCTTTGTCCTTATCATCAATGTGATCCTAAATCTGATTGTTGAGAAAGCTATGATTTTCAATCATCTTTTCTAACTTCTACAAATAGGGCAATCCTGGGAAAAATCCACCAAATGGGATTCTCTTCCTCTTCATTTTCTACTCTAGCTCAATTAGATCATGATACTTAGATAATCTGGATGCAATCACATCCTCTTCAATAATGTTTCTTATTAAATCTTCCTCCTCACAAGGCTGATGCCTCTTAGTGATAGGGATGGTAGGTGTCAAGAGTTTCTTGGCACTGTCAATGAATCCCTGAGTATCAATATACCTGTATAAGGAAACATTCATCCTATAGTGTCTTATCCATCCATTAACAGGGTCATAAGCCCTCTTTCCAACTATAAAATATGAGGCAATAAACTGCCTAGGAGTGAAAGTTCCTTTTCTGTGAGAGGCTAGATGCTCTTTGTCTATCAACATGAGCTTCCATAAAAATTCCATGATTGCAATCCTTGGTGGCACTCTGTAGGGTAAGATATGTGGAGGCTGTGAATAGCCATAAACTCTAATCAATGTGAAATTCCGGTGACAACAGAAGTCACCCCAATTGTGATCACCATTCCATTTGTCAACAAATTGACAAGGTCTTAACAACTGTAATACCTTCACTGGAAGTCTGGTCATGTCAACTCCCAATTTTCTCAGTAATGGGTAAACTACCCAATTCTCAAAAGCACAAAATTCCTGCTCCCCGAAGGTGTAGTTCCACACTCTTAACCATAACTGTACTGGATTCTATTGTCCATGGTAGAACCTTTTAAGCTGTAAATTGGACTGGTCCATAATAGGGAAATTATAAAACATAATGAGGTGCATTAGTAGAGAGTATTGTGGGAAATTAGGGCTTCCTACTTTGTTCTGGATATCAAGGAATCCTTGATGCATTTTATCTATCACAAAATATATGAAGTCATAATCTGTACTCACATAGGGGCTTTGTAAATCTAGGATCATCATCAACATATCTGATGATACCCTCTCTCTCTCCCGTTGTCAACTCCTAAAACTCTGCATAGCGCATAGGATATATATTTCATGTAGAAAGCTAGGTCTTTACAGAAATATGGAGATGGGTCACTTGGAATGGGAGCAATATAATTTTGGGTTCCCCTTGGTGTATGGACTTGGATCAATTTAGCAATAATAAGGGCCTCTTTGGTATACTTGGCAGCTAAGGCTTTCAAATTGATTTCAGTGGAATAGGGGTTGTAGATGTCAAAAGCTTTCATGAAATAAGTTCAATCTAGGGTTACTAAGATAGTGCCATCATCCTTCTTGATGGACTTGGACACAGTATCATATATTTTATCCAATTATAAAAATTAATTCTACATCAATAAAAACATCAAGAACAACTAATTTGGCTAATCCACAGGTCCAGGGGTTTGCATTTGGCATGGGGCCATCACTGTTCTTATAAAAATAACTAAACAGATGGTAACCAGAATAGTGTGGTGTCTTGGCATCTCTTATGAATGCATATTTATCCCCTAAATATTCATCATTTACTTTCTTACCTCTATTGGAGCCCGGGAGAAACTGGATGAACTCTTCTGAATAATTTCTCTTTCCTTTCACATCATCATCATCTCCGCTTACCCCACTGGTAGAAACAACACTTACAGCTCTACTCATGATTCTTGGTATAATTTGTTACTGATCAGCTTACCCTTTTTTTGTTACCACTATTGAAACAAATCTCCTACAAACCCTCACTTCTGACTGTGAATTACTTCAAATTTTCAACCTCATGCACTGAAAATCACACTCTTGGATCCTGAACTAAAATCTTCACTACTTACTTTGTAGACTATGATTACTCTGTTCTCTTTGAAAATGCAAATTGCTGGTGCAAATGATGAGCTCTAGATTTTGAAAACTTGGTAAGAAATAATGATAATGGTAATGCCTATAAATGCACCAATCTCATTCATGGATTTGCAATTCAGTCTTTTCTGTATTTACTCCTGTGTGCTATGAAATGAATTCAGGATCCTAGCCATGACAATTCAAACTGATAGATGATCAATTCAAATGATGACTTTTCATATAAAAAAACCTTATTAAATTCAAAAAGAGATCCAGATTTGATCCTATTGGCTCCCTGAGAACAGCTCAGCAATCTTTTGAAACACGTTGTCATAACTCCTGCATTTTCATTGGCTATTAACTGTTAACATGGGGTGGAGAAAATCTTACATATTACCTTGATCTCACCATGGTCTCCTTCAGCGACAAAGCGACTGTGCGATCTCATTGTCGTGAAGAGTTAACCTTAACTCCAGTTTTCCATTGAGATTACGTGACCATAGCTTTTATTAACTCATTTTATACCTTGGATCTCCTTTAGAGACTATGTGACTGTGTTACCTCTTATTTGCCTTAAGATTTCCTTCACCTAGAGTTTCTTTCAAGATTGCACGACCATTGCAGGATCATCTTTCAATTGGACGGTTCATGCTTAATCTCCTTAGCTTTATGTACTTCCATATTTCCAACTAAGACTTTGCGACTACCACAAATCTTACTTCTAATCTAGCGGCTCGTGATTAATCTCTTTTGATTTTCACTTGACTGTGGTTTTCTTCACAACTTCACGACTCAAGCAGTCTCTATGTCGCGGAAAGGAATTATTTAACTTGGGTTTGCTTTGAGACTATACGACTAACTCATGTCTTCAAATGACCAGCCACATGTTTTAATCTAGATTATTTCCGCTGAATCTCTGTAACTATGCTGACCTTTTGACTTTTTAAGGTGACTACACATCATCCACAAGATCTTCTCCTTTTCACGGCTCAGATCTTTGCTAAAAATTTGACTTTACACCTTAACTGAACTCTTCTCAAACCATGGTTCTTATCTCGACATCGCGACTCATTGAATCTCCTTGTCGCCTTTAGATTTCATTAACTCATGGTTTCCTTCCCGATTTAAAGTTGGCCAAAATATTCTCTTCAAATCGGATGACAGTCGCTCAATCTCCTTAGCTTTAACTTAACCATGAATTTCAAAAGAGATCTCGTGACTTACAGGATTTTAACCACCTTCTTGATCTTAGTTTCTCTATGAGACACCAGGACTAAGAGGAAATCGCCAAGTCTCGATAAGAAATAGAATATTATCATATTGCAAAGAGACTTTGTGACTTAAGTGAAATGTTATGAAATAAAGAACATGACTTAAGTGACTGGGTTTCCTGAAAAAGTAACAACAAATTAGAGAGGATTTCAATGAACTAGGGTTTTTCTCTTATATGCATGGAATTTGACCTAGGGTTTAGGGTTATTGCACTCTTTCTCGATTTTGGCTTGAAGATCACTAGTTGCAGAGGAATTTCGATGTTTTCAGATGGGATGGAAATGACTGAGGACCTCAAAAATTTTCAGGCAGAATACAAAAACTGGAAAAACAACCAACAGTTTCAAGGACATTTTTGGAGGACATTGCACAAGAAATTGGACACAAATTTAAAATTTAGTTCTTCCTACCATCCACAAACTGATGGTTAGACAGAGGTGGTCAATAGATCCCTGGGAAATCTTCTAAGATGCCTCACAAAATAATATGCACAGAACTGGGATCTCCTTCTATGACAATCAAAATATGCTTTCAATGATTCTGTTAATAGATGAACATGTAGGACACCATTTCAAATAGTTTATGGTCTTCGTCCAAGGAAACCAATGGAGCTCAACAATCTCCCAAATGATTTTCATATCAGTTCTCAGGGAGAAGATCTTGCAGTAATGATTAAACAGATACAAGACCAAGTAAAGGATAACTTGGAACAAACAGTGTAGAAGTACAAAGCACAAGTAGATAAAAGGAGAAGAGAAGTACATTTTGAGATAGGTGAAAAAGTGTGGGAATATCTGAGAAAGGAAAGACTCCCTAAAGGACCTAATCTAAAGCTTCACATGAAGAAGATTGGTCCCTGCATAATTCTTCATAAATTTGTCCAGAATGCTTATGAAGTAACATTGCCACCCACACTCTCTATTTCTCCAATTTTTAATGTTTCTGACCTAACAATTTTAGAGAAAATGCAGGTATTGTAGGTGAACAAGTAGATGGAGATGAACCACAAGGTGAATAGATTCATGATCTACCCCCCAATCAGCCCGTCCTTTTAGAAAAGATTATTCAATCAAAGATTCTCAAGAAGACCATAAAGAACACCTACTTGTAGTACTTAGTTAAATGGAAATGACTTGCAGATATTGATGCCACATGGATGACTGAACAAGATATTCTCAAGCATGGCTTCACTGTGGACTAACTCACTCAAGTGAGAACTTGAGTTCTTTTTCACCAAGGGATTATGGTGCAGGAGCCCCAACGTCCTAAAGGCATTTGCAACATGTCCTAAACATCTAGGACTTCTTGTTTTCAATAATGATCCATTTGTAAGACCTAGTGCCAAGATTTGGTCCGTATGAACCACTTGACCAACTATGGTAAAAGGATCCATAAATTTTGAATTTGAATTTTTTTTTTTTTTTAGGTGTTCATTAAGTAGGTTCGGTCCATTAGTGACCCCTATGCAAGTGAACAATCAACACTTGTTCAATTTGTGCAAAATATGCAAAAATGCAACATTTGCATAAAAAGTTGCATATCAACATTTTGGTGACATGACAAATTTTAAAAGTTGGTTTCAAACCTTCCTCCTAATGGATTATTATTTGAAATTATGTTTTAACCATTGGAGGAACTCCTCAAGTAGCACTCACAGGTGGGTGGATGATAGATGATGTAAATTTTGCAAACAATCAATAAAATAGAACCATTTTCCTGCAAACAGTCAGTTATTCTAGATCTGTATGGCCCCGTACGAACTCAAATTGGAAAAAAACCAATGGATTATTTAATTTTAGTGAATTATCTTTCTTTTGCATTTGGTTTGAGTCCTTAATCGATTGCAGAACTTGAGATATTGTCAATACTGTAAAAATTGTCTGAAACCCTAAGGACCTAAGGTTTCCTTGAATTAATGACCAGTTCTCCTCATTCCATCATTGGAGAAATATGAGGGTTGGTTAAATGAGGGGAATGTGTATGTGGTCCAAGATTCAAAAGGCGCTTTTCAGGTTGGTGGTTGAAGAAAAGAGTTTTAACTGATTCTCGGTTGACATCTCAATGTGGCGACTAGTGAACAATAAAGATACTTGATGACAAAGGCATGTGGGGGTTGCATCAAGCACTCAGATTGAAGAATTGGGGTAAATTTGGTATGGAGACCACCCCTAAACCAATGGTTAGTCTCTAAAATCAAATATTTGGGTACTTCCTTTTTTAATCAGACCTAATTGGGGTAATTAGGCTTGTCAAACATATCAACATTTAGGCATTGTATGGTTGAGTCATGTTATCTGTCAAGTTGGGGATATTTATAACTTGATAAAGGGTTTTTGAATCCACCCTTAGGTTTCCTATTTGTTTGGGAAAGTGGTTAGTTGTAGTGCTTGGTCACTGAAGAGCTCAGCATATACTATTTCTTGGCACATAATGTTGCTCGGCTAATATGGTATTGCTTGACATGTGTTAGGAAGTTGGGTGCCTAAGAGGGAAGTACCATAAAAAATAGTCTTGTATGAAATCCATTGTTGGATTTGTATCATTTGGTCATGAATAGGGACTAGAAAAAGTGATCCAACCTCATTCCATAAATTCACATGGCCTCTTATATCATCAAAAGATGTTGTACCCAAGTAGGGTCATTGGGAGAGATTGTCCAATCAACCCAAAATAGGAACTTGAATCATCAATTCGGGTGTTATATTGAAGTTGGAAGTTTTTTTCAAAGGTCTAGAGCCTATAGTAAGGGATATCCTTGAAGGGTTGAGAGATTCAATCCTATTAGACAAAGTAAACCTATAAGCTCTGCATCATTACCTTCCTTTCTTCATTAATCCTTTCAAGCTCAAAATACTTATCCATATTTGTGATCCAATCTATCCACTCATCAACATCTAGGTTACCATGATAATAAGGTGGGTTTAAATGAGGTCTCTGATAAGAATTAGTTAATTCCCTAATTAATCTTTCCTCTCCTTGATTCAACATAGGTTGTGCTTCCTGGTTATCTCCTTCTACTACTTCATTATGATTCTGTTCATCTCCTTCTTCATCACTTGCATCTTCTATATGTTGTCCTCTCCTCTGGGTTGTCTCTACTGCTTCTAATTTTGCAAATACTTGCCTCAACAAATCCAAAACAACTGGATCTTAATGTCATACTCATCCTCTAGCATTTCTCCTGGCCATCTTCATAATCCACAATCATCATAGGTCATATCCTTTCAACCGCCACCCACAAGAAAACCCTAAGGATACAAAACCTTGCTCTGATACCACTTGATGCAGTCAAGGATGGAGAAACCTCAAAAGATTAGTTTGATACTTACAACCAACACAACACAACAAAAATAACAAGAACAACAAGCCAACAATGAGAAAATGAGAGATCAGCCTTTGATTATGATCAATGAATCAATTTCAATAGATCTACAACATGCAGTCTCACATGCCATACATACATGCCTAATTAGATCAGAAATCTCTTACAAACCCTAGTCAAGATACACTAGATAATCTTTTGAAAACTCTTTTATTCCATAAGAACAAGTCCATAAGCTTAAATAGCAATTACAATCATCGATTGACTTAGTAAAGATCACATTTTCCAAGAATAAGAAAATGTGTTACAAAAATTAGGGTAGGACCCAAAACAACTAGATCAACCTCCAATAAAAATAAAAAGAGATGCAATCAAACAAATATGTTTGCCTCAAATGCAACACTGAGATAACACGACTGCTCTTGGAAAAACCAACTGAAAGATCGGGAAAAACATTGGAAACCCAACCACTGATCAGAAACATGAAGAATAGTACAGTCCCGCAAAGAAATTGCAATAACTCTTGTGTGATGAAACCAAATGAGGTGCAATCATAGAAAATGATCCAAAATGAACCCATGAGCACATAGCCATGACCGCAACCAAAAAGAACAAGTACATATCTATCACCAACAAAAACACCAAACTGAAAGAAAATTGACTAACTACTGAAAATAAATGTTTTTGGTTGACGTAATATTTCTTAGATCCCAAGATGCTCTTGCATAATTATGGTTGTCTAAGTTGACATCCTTCATCATTCATTTGGGGGATCATGTCCTTGAACTTAGTGATGTCTTATCTCTTCATAATTTTCCAATAATCATTTCCTTTACTACTAGCATGAGTTTTTCTCATAATCCTACTAAAGAAGGGGCAAAATGTATCATCGTAAATTGTAAGCACCTTACATGTGTGTACAACTTCATAATTATTTAGCACCAACCTTAGTGTGTTTTCATAATAGGAATTCATATGACACTTAATGGACACCTAAATTCAAATTTGAGTCCTCTTTCATTTCAATCTTGTTTAAAGTAGAGGTACACCATTATTTATAAGTGTGTTCCTCTATTTTTCCATGAATCATATAATTTATTTCATCACCTAGGCCCTAGGTTACCATTTGTTGCCTTTGTGTTCTATCCTAATCTTAGAAGTAGTTGTACTCTATAATCAGACATTCCCTAATTTTTAAGGACCTTTGGTCTTAATTTTGACTTGTATTTGGTGGAACATAATGCCTAGGGTATTGTTTTCTCACGAACATAATGCCTAGGGTGTTTTGTTCCTCAAATATCAGGCCCAAATTTGATCGGGATCTCATCTTGGTGACTTAGTGGGATATTTGGGCTTATAGTGGGCTTGCTTGAGTTTTAACCCCCAAGATGTTGTGAGAGGTATATAAACACCTTATCTTTCCTCATTTTTTTAAGAATCATGATCTATATTATCTAGCATTCACATTCATGATCAAGCAATCAAGTTCCGACAATCAAGGCAAGCATCCAAGATATAGAATTCTTCTCAAGCATTCAAGGTGTTCTTATTTATGGATCCAACTTATTTCCCTCGTTGAAGGTCAAGTAAAGGAGATATCTATCTAGGAAGGGAATACACCCATGTCTACATTTTCTTTCTTCTTCTCAATCAATAATTATGGCAAATTACAACATCCATTACAAAGGTTTTATCTTTCATGATTTCCTTTTGGGCTTTTGTGTTAAGTCAAAGATATTGCATCAACATATTTGATCACATTCAAAGAAGCATTTGTATTGCCAAGGTATGGTATATTACATTTTTTAGATCTAGTCTTTGTTGTATGACAACACAATTTCATTTCTTTTGTTTCATTTCAAGGTCAATTGCAAATAGGGTTTTGACTGAGGCAAACCCCTTTATCCAACCTTCTTCCTTGTTTTTTATGTGCAAGTATAGGTGGGGTAGCTATCTTAACTTTATCTGATAAGTACAAGATCTGTCAGGGAGACTCCAATTGGATGTAGGTAAAATACATGGGTACATAATGCCCCAGGCATCTTGTTCTTAGGAACAAACCCCCAAGGAATTTTGCACTTAAAAGATCACCTTCAAATTTAGATTACAGGTTAGTACAGATCTCGAGTCCCCATTTCAGGTCATTATAGCTTCCTGTCTATTTTATGTTAGACTACCTTTTCCAAAATTGTCGATATTTTCCTATTTAGCCTTCTATTCTACATCATCATCATATCATCTAATTTATCCATTCAAATAAACAAGTGATCATTGAATTTCTTAGAGATTAAGTCCTACTTGAGCCTATTGGGATATCTTCCTTTCGATTGTGTATTAATGAAAAATGGGTACAACCCTAGGCTCTCCCTTTTTTCTTATTGTACAACTTCAAATTGTTCATGAACAATAAACAAAAAAGTGTTGATTCTAAGATGTTTAGATCTTTCCTTGATGTCACGTCAAAGAATACTCTCTAGTTGGTGGTTTTTTTTCTAGCCTCTTCATCGGTCCAAGCCACTTCAGCTTCCAACTATCTCTCTCACAAGTCATCAACTATGATTAGTACACATGAGAAGATCCAAAAATATGTTCCACTTATTTTCCTTTGTAGCAACAATCCAATGTAGGTGCCTATCCAGTAGCAACATTCATCTTCCAATAGTAAAGTTATATGTACGATTAACATTAACCACTCACCCAATTGGTCTAACTCAAGTCTCATGGTCATCAATTGCATATCTTCTTTCTTGGATCTAGACAAACCTTGGGATCACTTGTCTTCTTCTATTTTTTGTTTCTCTTCTTCACCGCCTTATGTCCCATCCCACCAGTTGGCTACCTCTTTGCATATTTCCACCTTCAATGAAGCTTCTTTGCCTTGATATATTTATGCTAGAAACCTGTACTCACAATCTACCCCTTGAAACCGTGATCTGATAGATTCCCGTACACTTCCTTCTCTGTCTTCTAACTCTTTTTCATCCTCGTTGTCTCTTTAGTAATCTTCTATATCCCATAGTTTCCCTCCTATCTCTCTTAAGTATTTTGATTTGTCATGTCTTGATGATTGGGAGAGAAAATAAGTACTAAACCTATTTGATTTCAGATTAATCTTGCCTGGCTTTAAATTTCTAAAGTGAGGTCTTGAGTTTGCGGTGCATCCCCATTCCATCCCTCATGTCAATTTTCACATAGCAATTGAGAATCTCGTTCTCTCTCTCCCTTTGGATGTTGTTGAAGAAGTTAGACAAGATTGTGTGGTGGTCTTAAGGCATGTCAAACCACCAAGGAGAAGCATCCCTAAATCTGAACATCTAGCCTTCAGTGAGCTATTAAACAAAAATGATGTGATCATCACTCGAGTAGACAAAGGGAATGCCACTGTCATCATGAACAAGAGTGACTATGTTGCCAAAATCTTGAACCTTCTTTCAAATGTAAACAATTATAGAATCTTACCCAATACACTGTGCTCCAAAATTCTAAAGAAGGTTAAGGCAACAATTTCTCATTCTTCCTTGGATGATGCCACTAAAAACTGTCTCATCCCCACCAAGGAAATCACCACCCACATATATGGTGCTAAAAAAAATCACTAAATGGGTATTCCTCTTAGAGCCATTGTTGACACCATATGCTCTCGAATCTACCATTTAGCCTCTTGCCAAACAAATTGCCCCATTAGTTGTAAATTCAAACTCCTTCATTAAAGACTCTTCCACTTTGTTCAGTTTATCTAGGACAATTTTTTTTTGAGAGTACAAACCTATTGGTGATATTTGATGTCATTTCAGTATTCACCAAAGTTCCTATTCATGATTCCATCATGATTGTTAAGTGCAAAACTAATGAGGAGATAGCTAATTTAGTCAATTTTTTCTTAAGATCCACATTTTTTCATTCCAAGGCATTATCTATGAGAAATTTGATGGTGTAGCCATGGGCTCCCCATGGTCCCCCATTATTACCAACTTATATATGGATCAATTTGAATCTACCACTCTCTACTCCTTTCCACTAAAATCAATATTGTGGAAAAAATATGTTGACGATACCAACAATTGTTGGCCCTATGGTCTTGACCAGTTAGAGGACTTCCATGCAAAACTCAATATAATTGCTCCTTGTATTTTCCTCACTAAATAAATTAAGTTAGATAACCAAATCCCTTTCCTTGATATCTTGCTCATCAAGAAGTCATATGGCTCACTTGGTCATTGGATCTTTCAAAAATTGACCCAAACTGACCTGTACCTCCACTCCTCTTCTCACCACCACCCTAGTAAAAAATTTGGTGTCCTTAAGACCCTAACTATGAGAGCCTTCCACATTTGTGATGAAGAAAACTTGAGGCAAGAGCTTTCCCATTTACATAATGGTTTTAAAATGAATGGGTACTCTAGAAACCATATCTCAAGGGTCCTCAAGCAAACTGAACTCCTCTTCTATTCTTAATCCAAACCCTCCAAATGTTCTTCCCCACTTGGTTCCACCTTACCCTTTGTTCATGACATTTCCCATAATATCTCTAAGTTATTGTTTAAAAAAGGCTCATGATGCATCTCCAAACCCTTTTCTATCGTGAAGCATCACATGCCTTCTCTTAAAGCCTCCAGAGTCACCCTTCTTGAATCGGGAGTCTACAAGATTAAGCAGGATAAATAGGCCATTCTTTCAAAACCAAGATAAAAGAGCATAATGCTGACATAAAACATGATAAGTTCATTTATTATTCCTAGCCAACAAATCCTTCACTACTAAGCATCATGTTTGCTTAGAGAACACTCAAATCTTGTTCAAAGATTATAATTTCTTTAAGGGAAAATCAAGGAAGCCATTGCAATCAGAAACCACCCCTCTAACCTTAATCATGATGAAGGATGGAACCTTGGTCATTCCTAGCAACACTTTCTATCCTTCTTGAGAAATCAAACCTCTCTCTCTCTCTCTCTCTCTCTCTCTCTCTCTCTCTCTCTCTCTCTCTCTCTCTCNAAATCACCCCTCTCTCTCTCTCTCTCTCTCTCTCTCTCTCTCTCTCTCTCTCTCTCTCTCTCTCTCTCTCTCTCCTTTGAAACCCCTTAGGCTCCCTTTTTTTTCTTAGGTTTGTTTGTCTTGTAGGCATTTAGAAGGTATTTTATTTATTTTATTATTATTATTATCTTTCTTATATCTATTTTCTTTTTTGTTTATTTATTCCATTGTGCGTACGTGTAGTGTTTTCTTATTTGACCTATTTTAGTTTTAGTTTTATTTCTATTTTTCTATTTTTGAAATTTTATATCTAGTTTTATACAAATTGATATATATATCAATTTATAGATATGTATAAATTCTTTTATATATATTTAATTATTAACCATTCATTAAAAGTGAACTCCATAATAAATGCCATATGCTAAATAATAACTCTCAGTGACTCATCCATGGAACTAGTAACTGTCACAATCATAATTGAAAATTGTGATAGTCCCAACATAGCACATTAGGACACTGATTCCCTAAACAATATGAACTCAAAAAGTGGGTGTTGACTTCCTAAAAAGTAGGAATTCATTTAATACACTCACCTTCCATATAAGATGCCACTTCAACAAGAGGTTTCACAAAGATGACATGACATTAGGAAGTTAACAATTAAGACTATAACAATATATGCAACAATTAATTAAGAGAATTAAACATTTTAGAACTCTAAGTTTGAGGCACCTTAATCCCAACGCTTAATTATAACAAACAAATATGTTTGGAAGGTCACTTGAGGAAAAGTGCTCTGCAATTCCTCTACAACTTTCCCGCCCATTTTGATTTTGTTTGAATGTTGGCTTCAACCTCCTATCTGTCAGGGAATCTAGGGAGCATGGAGGCTCTCTGTCCCAACCCGTTCCTGGTGCTGTCTCACAGGAATGGAAGAGACTATTATTCTGAATACACGGGTGAGGGTGCGTTGGTGGTCTCAGTGTTGGATGATTCCTCTCGCTCGAGGAATCTAGAAGGAGGGGAATCCCTATTGTCTAGCCCCAAGGTAGTGGGGGAGGAAAAAGAGAGCTTGCTGGGGGTGGAAGAAGGTGGTGTTGGGAAAAGGGTCTCCTGACACCACTGATACTCTTGAATGTTTTGTATGTGAGTTTGGCCTAGAGATTTTTGTTCCGGATGGGGTGGTTGAAGGTATTTCTACCTCTCTCCAACTTGCTCTTGTGAGGAGATTTGTCACCTTCAGGCCCACCATATATATGGTGCGTAGGTGGTGTGCTACCAGATGGAAATTTAAAGGGTCCCTCTCTATCTTGACAATGCTGGGGGGCTTGTTCCTTTTTAGATTCAACATTAAGGCAGACTATACCTTTGTCTCCATAGGAAGCTGGTGTTATGGGAAGCACGCTCTGCTCATGGAAAAATGGAAGCTATGTTTTAACCCAGAGGTGGAGCTTCAGAAAGCTACGCTAGTGTGGGTCTGTCTCCCAAGGCTTCCCCTGGAATTCTGGGATGAAAAGGTGCTCTGGTAGATTGGGAACTCGTTTGGGAATTATGTGGCAGCAGACTATGTTAATGTGCAAAAAATTAGGTTGGTGTTTGTATATTTTGTGTTAATGTTACTATGAATAATCCCCTCCCTAACTTTGTTAAGCTAAAATCCAAATGGGGTAGTTGGAATCAGGCCATTGTTTATGAAAATTCCACTATCCATTGCCAGAAGTGTGGTAAACATGGTCATGTGGTGACAGACTATAAGGGAACTCCTAGGATTGAGGACCAAATTCCTGAGCGTATCCCTTCACTGTCTCTAAACAAGGCTGGTGTTGTGGGGGAATGGTTAGGAGGAATAGAGTTGGTGATAGAGGCCCATGACTCCCTGGAAGGGGAAATCCCTCTTTCTTTAGGGGAAGAGATAAACCTTAACATTAAGGAAAAGGAAGGATAATGCAAGGATAAAGAGGCGGAGGAGGAAGCTACTCTAGAAGAAGGAGAGTTGGTTGAGGTCCTAGGGGACATTTCCAACTCTTATAGGGAAAGCCCAAGTAAAGAGAAAAAATAGGAAGAAGATGGTGAGGTGAGTAAGGCACAGTGGTCTAGAAGCAAGAAGAGAGAAATGTTAGGATTGAATAATACTGAGAGGGGGGGTGAATCAGTATTATAACAGTTAATTAAATTCTTCAACCACTTGAACATTAACCATACAATTGCAGTAAAGGAAAGAACATAAACAAATAACACATAACTCATAACACCATGATTTGTTTATGAGGAAACCCTGGCCAAGGGAAAACCCCAGTGGGGATGGTACCCACAAGCATGTACTAAAGTATAATGTCCCTGTAAGGAGACCTAGCCCTGTTAGGAGCTGAATATTACATAGTACATTTCCTTGTTAAAGGAATAACAACCCTGTTAAAGGTTCACAACACCCTATTAGGGGCCAATGAGCTTACAACCCTTACAATGTAATTCTATTACAAAAGGTTCTCAGTGATGAACAAAACAAGCATCACAAATACTTTGATAGTTCCTTTATAGCCATGACATTCTCTGCTCTTCCATTCGCATGTCTGCTCTACATATCCTTCACTTTCTCACAACACATAATCTTTACCAAAAAGATCTTACGTATATATCTTTTAACTTTACAAAGTCAGCTCTCAGAAAAAATATTACAAACAGTACTAAGTTGGCCTCCAATACAAAATACATTTAATATATTAAATATCAAATGCATAGTTTGCACTCTTGCATAGTCAAATTATAGACTATCAACAACAAAAATACAACTTCGATTTCCTGGAGTCCAAGTCATACTCCCTTATTCTTCGTTGTTGTCCAACTGCTCTGTGTCGCTGTTCTTTGCTGTCTGTCTGTCTTCAAATCCTTATAACTTATCATAAACTTAACCAAATCCAAATCAATCTTAGGTGTATGTCAAAAATACTCCATACTGACTTCCACTAAGCTCGCATGCCTTAATTCATCGATCTATGTCTTCGATATCCAAAACAATATTGTACCTCTGTTTCTGTACTAAGTTAGTTTTGGACATACCAAAACTTATCTTCAAAATAATCAATCTTAAACCTAGATGTGTTGCCATAAATGAAAACCAAAAAGTGAATCACATTACCCAAATTGATCACTTTCCAAAAATCTCTCCCTTTGGCATTGATGGCAACACTTAACAAAAAAAAGTACTAAGTGTTCCAACAAAACAAAATTGTCTCCACTTCTTCTCCTCATCTTTTTCATTTTCTTTTCTTTATATTTTTTTTGTTCTCTCTTCTCTTCTTCATTCATTTTTTTTTTTTCTCTCTTCTCTTTTCTCCCTTTGACAAAAATGACAAAGGTGCATACAAATAAGTATCACTTCCTGCTTACAAGTTTTAGAATGTCTTGGAAGGAATCTTCTAAAATCTTCACTTTAGTGCTCCATATCTTAAACAAAATCTGGCTTATATGAATCAATCCATTCAATGCAAAAGATTTATTTTCAACATTATTCAAGTCTATGGGTAAGCCTTTAGCCAATGAATCTGTAGTCTTTTCTAAATCTGTTAGATGTGCCTCGAGTATTGATAGCTTTGAAGTAATGAAGCTCCTCAGTAAATTGAATTTGTTTAGTACTCTCTCCTTCTCATTCTCCAATACACTGATCTTAGCCAATATCTTTGTCACTTATGTATCTAACTCTGTAGTGGTTTGTGAAGATGTTTCACAACCATCTGTTAACCTGTTCAAAGTTGCCCTTTCCTTGGCAATAATATCTTCAACATTCTGAATGTGTCTGATAGGATTCATGCTGTAACCAAATAACTTTCTCCCATATGTAATGTAGTTCTTTGCATTTATCAAACAAGTTCTCACAACTCCTAAGTCCCATGAGATGGAATTTCATACTTTTATCAGCTTCTTCTCTTCATATGTTTTCTCTGCTTTCTCCTTTGCAGTCTTCATCAAATTTTCAAAATGGCCATCAAACTCATCAAGTGTGACTTTCAAGTTCTCAATATCATCTTTGTTCTGGAATACTAAGGGTACTGGAAGAAATTTATTCATAGTATCAATAGCTCTTGAAATCACATTTGTTTTCTTATCTCCTTTCTGTACTGATTTCTCCTTTTCTTTGTTCAGTGCGGTGAATGCCAGTTTCACCAGTTCATCTTCATCCATGTTATCAACATTTACATTACTAGTTGCCAACAATAAGCTAGATGGTAAAGTTACCTCTTCCTTCTCATCTTCTTTTTGCTTAGTCTTCTGTTCTTCATCTTCTTTCTGCTTATCTTCCTTATTCTCCTCTTCCTTCTTAGGTTCATTAGCAGTAGAAGTGTCCATGGTTACTGTAAAAGGGTCCTTCTCATCTTGTGATGGGTCTAGTGTTACTGCCACGCCAGAAACATAGAAATCTGTAGTAGTGTCTTCTTTACTCTGTTCATCATTAGTCTCTATGTCCTTTGTGTTGTCATCCATTCCCAATTGTGTAGGTAAATCTATCTTAGGAGGTTGGGGCTTGACAAAAGTAGTTCTCAGCAGTATCTTCTCAAGTGCCTTCTGAGTTTCCTTGGTCACTTCATCATATTTCCTCGCCATTATCTTTAGTAATCTTGTCTTTGTCCTCAACAGGGGTTTCAATTCTTTGACTATAGTATCTCTCTCTTGTACAGATAACACATGCAATATATCATCAATCTCTTTGTTTCTAATCTGATCATCTTCAACTTGTGCCAAACATTTTCTTCTTTCCAATTTTGTATACAAGTCTGAGGGTATGCTTCCTTCAACTTCCAATAGTGTCTTCTTGAAACTAAGAATGTGTTCTATCACAGTGTCTTCAATTTTTAGTTTATCTACTTCTTCATATCTGTCATAATATTTATCAATTGAAACCAATTTTCCTTGTTCAATTCCTCTTTTCTCCAACATTTTTATGTCAGGTTTCCATGCTTTATTCTTCTCAGTTTTCTTCTCTTCTTCAACTGCATTCTTTTCTTTTGTCTGCATACTAGATCTAGTTACTCTAGGAGTAACTTCCTTCGCTTGTTCTGCCTGCTACTATGGTGGAGGTGTGTTATCAACCATAATTTCTTTAGGGGTGGAAGGGGCATTTGAGCTTCCACTAGCTACTCCAAGGGATCTATCTACCATCTTCTTCTTCATATATTTTAGTTCTTCCTCAGATAGACCATCCTTTACTCCACAGTCATGAATAAGATTAGAAATCTTTCTCTTCCTCTATCCTCTATATTGTTCTTCTCTTACCTTCTCTGACTTCTCCTCATATGTTCCCCATCTCTCTCCTGATGTATCAACTTTTGATGCAAGAATATGTTCTGCTTTCATGGTGAGTACTTCGCAACTCACTTCATAGCCCATAGGGTAACACCATTTCTTTCTAGGGGTCACTACCTCAAAACATACACAGTCTATTTCAACCATAAAACAAATTGTGTCCTTGTACTTCTCAATAATGTCCTCATGTAGTCTTTATCTACTCTTCATTTGTCTTTATAGAATTTTGACCATTGCAAACAATTCTCCATCTACCCAAGTAGTGTTTTGTCTTTTTTAACTCTGTGAGATTAGTATACCAGTAGGAACTCTAGTTTTCCAGCCACTAGGGTGTAGACCAGGAAACTTATGTTCAATATGAATGAACATGTGTACCAATAATGATCCAACTCTGAAAGTTTCCGTTCTATCCTTCTTCACAAGTTTTACATTCTCAAGTAATTGTTGTGCCAATATCTCACATAGGTTGTACTGTGTGTTTTCTTTTACCATTCTCCATGCCATCATAAAAACTCCAGTTGATATTGAATTAGGTCTATTGCTATAGAAAAATTTGTAACCAAGTATCATTGCAATCAACCTTACATCTTGTTGGAAAATATCATTTACTATCATTTCCCTTCTATCCCACTTCGAGTGTGTTAGGGTTTCGACTTCGTTCTTGACATATTTCTCCGCAACGGGTACAACTCTAGTGTTATCTAAACCAGTAATCTCATGAATTAGGTCATTTCATATCTTGACAGGTTGGCTACCAATCCATATGAATTAGTCATGAACCCTGCTCATAAGTATTTTAAACCATTCATTTTCATCAAAGTCGCACAAATCCATAATCTTCATTATACTTAATTGACTGACATGTTTCCATTCTTCCTTCATGATTATGTTCTCAGTCATATCTTGCATTTTAGTGAGTATATCATCATCTCCTAATGTGTCATACTTACAATGTACGTAAGCCTTGATGTCTTCTACATGCAATACACCATGTGGGGTCTGTGAAAATGCTCCTTCCAGATCCTCTTCACATGAATTATAAGGATGTTTCTTGAATTTGTATCTAGGACGATCAACCACATCAAAAATCACAGGTGCATCCATAGCTTAGATAATTTAGAATACATTTCACACATGGAAATATGAGTTTAAGCTTCGATTGATCACGCACGACAGGTGTAGAAATGTCTGAATACTTCTCCTCTCTGATCTCCTCGGCTCGCTCCTTGTCAAATGATAGAAAAATATATCATAACACGATGCTTTATACAAGTTAGGTTATAACTTTTCTTTTTCACTCCAAACTATCTGGTCGGCGGCTAAATCTCACAATCAAAATATACCTGTCGGCTGATGATGCGCTCTTAGATATATGATCCACAATGTTGGCTCAACATATTCCCAAGCTCGCATGAGCTCGCTACATGATTTGGGGGAAAGATAAATTCTGATGTGTTGTATTTAATGCTCCCTGAAGGCCATGATCGACCGATTAGGTTGATTCTGTCTTGCTACCTTCAGGCGAAGATCCAGTAGCATCTACAGACTCTCCCTGAACTGATGTCTCACTAGTTTCTTTAATCTTCCATATCTTACCACTGTTTTTGTCTTCTGCTTTCTTAAAACAATTTTCAAAATCATTCTTCACATCTACAATACTCTTGCTAGTATCATTTCCATTCTTCTGTGAATTCATAGGAAGTGGTGTTCTTTTGTTAGCTACTCCATTATACCTGCAAAACTTTGCTATATGTCTTGGATTATTGCATTTGTAACATATAGGAGGTCTTCTTTCTTGATTAACTTGTAACTTACAGTACTTCGCAACGTGCCCAATGTTATTACATTTGTAGCATGTAGGTTTTATTGTAGGTTCTCTTCCATTGTCTTTTCTATATCCAGATTGATCAGGTCTTTTGCATTCAGTATTCTTGTGGCCATATCCCTTACAACTAAAACAATAACTAGAAAACGTTCTAAAAGGGGCATTACCTCTACAGTCTTTCTTCATGTGTCCAAATCTGTTGCAACCAAAGCATCTACCTCTGAAAGGTCTAATATGCTCTTTAGGTTTTTCACTAGATGATATCTCAGCATCAATCTTCTCATCTGATTTCTCTTCCTGATTCTTTGAACATTCAGCTTCATTGAAGCCAATACCAGTCATATCACCTTTAGGTTTATGCTTGTCTATTTGCTCATCAATCAAATAACTACTGGTGTGAAGTTTCTCAATATGTTTCTTTGCTTTAGTAAGTTCACCTTTCACAATCTGATTGTATTTCTCCAATTCTAAGTATTTTTTCTTATAGTTGTCAGCTTCATCTTTCATTTGATTCAATGCATTGTTCAAGGTTTATTCAGCTTTCTTCTTAGCATCCTCATGTATCTATATTTCTTTAGTCATATTCTTTTTCTCAAGCTTCAGAGTCTCAATCTCTTCTTTTAGTTGCTTCACCTGATCTGAATTGTCCTCATCCGAGTCTTCTTTTATTTGAACAACAAGATCTTCTCTCTGACTTCTGGAAAGTTCAAGTTGTTCTTTCAGTTTCTTTATGAATTTCTCATCTCTTCGGATGTTGAACTTCAATTCACCATTTTCTGCTTTAGCATTATCAATGTCTTCAAGTGCAGCTTCAAAGTTCTCCTGTAAACTGTTCAAATCCATTCTGATCTCCCTCAAGCTATTAGGCTTCCTCTCCAAGGGCCAAAAGCTCTAATACCAATTGTTAGGATTGGATAATACTGAGAGGGGGGGGTGAATCAGTATTATAATAGTTAATTAACTTCTTTAACCACTTGAACATTAACCATACAATTGCAGTAAAGAAAAGAACATAAACAAATAACACAAAACTCATAACACCATGATTTGTTTATGAGGAACCCTAGCCAAGGGAAAACCCCGGTGGGGATGATACCCACAAGCATGTACTAAAGTATAATGTCCCTCTATGGAGACCTAGCCCTGATAGGAGCTGAATATTACATAGTACATTTTCCTGTTAAGGAATAACAACCTTGTTAAAGGTTCACAACACCCTGTTAGGGGCCAATGAGCTTACAACTCTTACAATGTAATTCTGTCACAAAAGGTTCTTAGTGATAAACAAAACAAGAATCACAAATGATCTGATAGTTGCTTTATAGCTTTTCCATTCTCTGCTCTGCCATTCGCATGTCTTCTCTGCATATCCTTCACTTGCTCACAATACATAATCTTTACCAAAAATATCTTACATATATATCTTTTAACTTTACAAAGTCGGCTCTCAGAATAAATATTACAAACAGTACTAAGTCAACCTCCAATACAAAATACATTTAATATAGTAAATATCAAATACATAGTCAGCGCTCTTGCATAGTCAAAGTATAGACTATCAACAACAAAAATACAACTTTGATTTCTTGGAGTCCAAGTCATACTCCCTTATTCTTCGTTGTTTTCCAACTGCTATGTGTCATTGTTCTCTGCTGTCTATCTGTCTTCAAATCCTTATAACTTATCATAAACTTAACCAAATCCAAATCGATCTTAGGTGTATGTCAGAAATACTCCATACTGTCTTCCACTAAGCTCGCATGCCTTAATTCATCGATCTCTCTCTTTAATATCCAAAACAATATTGTATCTTTGTTTCTGTACTTATTCAATTTTGGACATACCAAAACTTATCTTCAAAATAATTGATGTTAAACCTAGATGTGTTGCCATAAATGACAACCAAAAAGTGAATGACATTACCCAAATTGATCACTTGCCAACAAGAAGGTGAAGCTGACGAAGAGTGTAGTTGAATCAGTTGGGGGGAGACTGCCTTTTTTTCCCTAACCAAAATAGGGTGGTAAATGAAATGGAAAATTCAAAGCCGACCCCTTCGTTGCCTTCGGTTAGTATTTTGGATTAGTCAGAACCTAAAAGGAAAACTAGAGGGGGTAAGAAAGCTGATGAAGGCATCGATAAAAAAAAAAGGTGGATGTGGGAAATGATGCCAAAGTTGGTCGCCCCATGGTGAGAGTGGTAAGAGCTAAAGAAGCAGCAAGGGCAATTGCCAGTGAGCGACAATTAACCCTAGAAGACTCCCAAAAAAGTAAAAGATGAAGTTCCTCTAATGGAACATAAGGGGCATGAATGTTAGAGTAATAAAGTGATTCCACTTATTAATTAAATCATATTGATTTAATTATTAAGTCACTTATTATCTCTCTTTTACTTAAGCTAAACTTTAGGCATTTAATAATTAATTCTTTTATTAATTATTATTATGCAACCTAGATTTTCCCTTTAGGGTTTCCCGTTTAGGGTTTTGGTATCCTTTTATAAGGATTCCCTCTTTGTAAATTATTCAATTCAATGGTTATTAATTAATTGAGGATGTTATTGCATTAAGCGTTTTTTCTCCATTGTTTTGCACAATATGTTTCCTCTTCCATCAATCTGTGATTTTTGGCCTCCATAGCTTTTTTGCTTCTTTCTTTCTGTGATAGGTTTGCATGCAGGTGATTCTTGGGAGCTGTGGGTTGATAGTTTTCATCAACTCCAATATGGTATCAGAGCTCCAGATCTTCATGCCCCTGTTCTCTTCATGAGAGATTTGGCCTTGTTCTTTAAT
>MU226586.1:2513537-2540643 GCA_018584345.1 Thuja plicata | reverse complement strand
TGGATCATCTACTATATAGACACTCGTTCATTCCTACTTTTGGAGGTCACCTCTTCGATTGATCAGCTCTTCAGACTTTGTCTTCTCTACCTGGTCATGCACTATTTCAGTGGGGGTTCCAACAGTTTCTTCTAACAGTGTTTGTAGCTTCATGCTTCAGAGATGCTATACATGCTCTTTCTTGTTCCTTTCTTTGGGACTTTCCCTAGATTAGAGGCTTTGTTTCCTTCATCTAGTTCATCTCTTTTTGGGGTAGAATTTTTTCCACTGGGTTTTCCCTATTTCCCCACTTTACAGAGATTTTTGTACTTGGGTACCTCATCAGGCCTTGTTGTCGGGACCCATTTTCCTGCTTTCAGTAGTTGTTTCTAGGTTTTAGCTTCTCCCTAAGTTTATCTTAAGGGGGGTGTTAGAGTAATAAAGTGATTCCACTTATTAGTTAAATCATATTGATTTAATTATTAAGTCACTTATTATCTCTCTTTTACTTAAGCTAAACTTTAGGCATTTAATAATTAATTCTTTTATTAATTATTATTATGCAACCTAGATTTTTCCTTTAGGGTTTCCCGTTTAGGGTTTTGGTATCCTTTTATAAGGATTCCCTCTTTGTAAATTATTCAATTCAATGGTTATTAATTAATTGGGGATGTTCTTGCATTAAGATTTTTTTCTCCATTGTTTTGCACAATATGTTTCCTCTTCCATCAATCTGTGATTTTTGGCCTCCATAGCTTTTTTGCTTCTTTCTTTCTGTGACAGGTTTGCATGCAGGTGATTCTTGGGAGCTATGGGTTGATAGTTTTCATCAACTCCAATAATGAATATCCCTTAGAAACAATATGCTCTGAAGAAGTATATCTTAGATTTCAAGTTTGACATGGTTCTAATCTAGGAGGTTAAGATGAAGTATCAAAACTTTGCTCTTCTTGTGGACAAAATATGGCCGGGTGTGGCCTTTCATTATAGTGAAGCTGATGGGGCCTCTGGTGGAGTGGCTATTCTCTAGAACTCGTGTAATTTATCTGGGAACTTTGTGGCTTTTTATCATAACTTCCTTACTGTGTTGCTTACTTGGAATAATGTCTCTTGCTACATGTATAATATCTATGCTCCTAATGTTAGAAGTGATCGAGGTAGAATCTGGGGATAAATTACTAACCTCATTTTGGCTGATCAATGTTATCCCATCATGTGTGCGGGTGATTTTAATTCTCCCCTATATCTGTCTGAGAAAATGGGGGGCACCCAAGATTATTCAGAAAGTATGCAGGAGCTGGCAGACTTCATGAGGAACAATGACTTGGTGGATATTGATTTCCAGGGAATGCGTTTCACCTGGTCCAACAACAGAAAGGGGAGGAAACTTATTCAGGTTAGACTGGGCAGATGGATGTTATCGAGTGGGTGAAATATTGCTCCTTTGATCAACATCTCTCATCTTATGAGGATAGTTTCATATCACTCCCCCTTGATTCTTGACTGGGAGGAACGAAAAGGGTGTAGGCCACATCCCTTCCACTATGATATTATGTGGCACTCCCACCTTGAATTTATGAACTGTAATAAAAGATGGTGGAACACTCTTATTAGGGGGAAGACCATGTTCAGAATCTTTGAAAAATTGCACTTAATCAAGAGGGAGGCCCAAAGGTGGAGTAAGTCCAAGTTCGGGGAAATTTTTCAATGCAAAAAAGATATTGAGGAGAAGCTCAAGCACTTCCAGGGGAAATGGCCTTAGGTGTCTCCTCCTAGAATGATCATTATGAGGAGGAAGGCTGGCGGAAGAAATGGAAAGAAAACCTTAAGAGAGAGGAAATTTACTGGAAGCAAAGGTCATGTGTCCAATGGCTCAAGGAAGGTGACCAAAATTTGACCTTCTTTCACAGGTCTGCCTCCATTCATAAAAGAAGGAACACCATTAAATCCTTAGTTTTTGGAGGGATTCAACTGCTATCAAAGGACAATGACATTGGCAATTATGTTGCATAGTTCTTTCAGGATACTTTCAGAAGTTTGGTTCAGAGGGGGACGGATATTGTCACTGACAGTCTCCTAGAGGCTATCCTGACTGTCATTAATGCAAAGGATAATGAAGAGCTATTGTACCAAGTCTCTGAGGAGGAGGTCAAAAATGCGGTGTTCTCTATGGGAGATTATAAATCACTGGACCGGATGGCTTTCCCTCGACTTTCTTCTAGAATTTTTGGGAAATTATTAAATATGATCTTGTTCACGCAGCCCATGATTTTGTTAGCACTGGTAACATCTTGAAAAAAATCAACAACACCTATATTGTTTTGGTTCCTAAAGTTCAGGACCCTCAGTGCATGGGTGACTTCCGCCCCATAAGCCTTTGTAATACTTTCTATAAAATCCTTTCCATAATCATCACCAAAAAAATCAAACCCCTGCTTGGCAAAATCATTAATCCCAACCAGAAGGGATTCATGCCGGGAAGACAAATTTTTGATGCGGTAATCACTTCCCATGAGATCATTTATTCCATGGATAGAGGAAAGAATGTTGGAATGACGTTAAAATTGGATATATCTAAGGCGTATGATAAGGTTTTCCAGGACTTCTTGTTAGAGGTGCTAAGAAAATTTGGATTTCATGAAAGATTTATTAAAATCATAAAGGCGACAGTGGAAATGATTGACTTTGCTATTTTGGTCAATGGCGCACCTTGGGGGTATTTTAAGCTGGAGAGGGGTTTACGTCAAGGGGACCCCCTATCCCCCTATCTATTCTTGATGCTTGCGGAGGTGTTGGCTCAGAACCTGCTGAAGTTGGAAGGAATTGGATCTATTGCTAGTTTCAAACCGGCCTCCACTCTTCCTCCGAAAATTATCCAACAGTTTGTGGATGATACGTTCCTTTTTGGAAAAGCCTGTATAAGGGAAGCCAGGGAATGAAAAAATCTCCTAAACTTCTATGCGGTGGCTTCTGGTCAAGTGATCAACTACTATAAAAGTAAAATTTATTTCTTCAATACTGAAAAGAGAACCCAACTGAAGATTGTGGAATGCCTTGGTTGTAAGGGAGAAGTGCTCCCCGACACATACCTCAGGCTCCCACTCACGGTGAAGGAGGTCTCTGACCAGTTTTGGAACACCATTCTGGAGAAAATGCAGAAAAAACTGGCTGGTTGGAAAGGGAAGGTTCTCAGCAATGCGGGGAAACTTCAATTACTATCCGTGACCCTCCAAGGAATACCTGTTTATTTCCTATCTCTTTTCAAAATCAATGATAGAACAACGGAGAATTTAGAAAAAATTTAGAGAAACTTTCTGTGGACGGGGGTGGAGGAAAAGGCTAGAATGAACTTGGTCAGCTGGGATACGGTTTGTCAACCGAAACTATTGGGCAGTCTGGGAGTGAGGAAAATTAAAGACCTAAACAAGGCTTTGATAACCAAATTGGGTTGGCAGCTGTTCAAAGGATCTTCTGGATGGAGTAGAATTAAGAAGGCTAAATATTTCAATGATGCTCAATTCCCATATGGTCACAATTTTCCCTCCGCCTCTAAAATTTGGAATTTTATTGCTAGAAGTAAGGGAACTTTATTTAAGGGGTTGAAATGCTTGGTGGGTGATGGCTCTCAGATTAGCTTTTGGGAGGACTAGTGGGTGGGTGATAAACCCCTTGGATGGGAAAAGTATGGTCTTATCAGGGAAAGAATGATTTCTCATTTTGGAGGAAAAGTTAGTAGTTACATTTCTCAAGATAGGAAATGGAAAAATCTGGCAGATGCTTACCCTGATCAGGCACAAGTTCCTCTTTACATTAATGAGATTAAGAAGCTTCTAGAAGGCATTAGGATCCCTCTCTCTCAAGTTGATGATAAGGCTAGATGGTGTCATAACAAGTCAGGGGAGATCAGGGTGAAATTTGTGTATTTAACCAATTTAAAGTCTCTGACAGTTGAGAAGATTTGGGGAAACATGTGGATTCCCCAATTGATCCCAAAAATCAATTTCTTCTTGTAGACAGTGCTACATGGTAAAATTATTATGTTGGATAACCTCTAGAAGTGGGGATTTCAGCTGGTTAATAGATGTGTTATGTGTAAAAATCAAGCTGAGACTATTGACCATCTCCTTATCCATTGCCCCTATGCGACTTTGGTGTGGTCCAAAATGATGAGAAAAATGTAGCTGGATTGGGTTTTTACGGAGAATGTGGATCAATTTGTTTGCAAATGGGGTCACTCTTCAACGTACCCACTTATTAATAATCTTTGGAGAATGTTACCCCCGCATGTTTGTTGGAGTCTATGGAAGGAAATAAATAATTGGGTGTTTAGAGGGGAGGAAAATGATGTTTAGGGGACGGTGAGAATGGATGTGAATCTACTAAAGGAAAACCTGGAAACCTTCCGGTGGAAAATCCCTCATTTCCCCCCAAGGAGTTGGATTGTAAACTGGCTAAGGACTGGAAACTACCTTCCTCCTTCTCTGTTATTGATTGTTCTAAGGTGGTTGCGAGGAGAAATACCAAGTGGACCCCCTGGAGGAAAATTTTACCAAATTAAATTTTGATGGGGCTGCCTCTAAAGGTACTGCTGCTGGAGGAGGTATTATCAGAGACCACTATGGGTAGATTATCATCGCTTATGTGCTTCATCTTGGGGTAGGTTCTAATAATGTGGCAGAAATATCCGCCCTATTTTGGGGCCTGAAGGTGGCGGTTTCTTCGGGGATCAAAAAGCTTATTATCTAGGGCGACTCGAAAATTATGATAGAGGTGGTCAAAGGAAACTACAGGGCTAGCTGAAATATGTCCAATCTACTGCAGGACATCTGGTCGCTACTCCCTAGGCTAGATGAATTTAGACTGTAAGACATTTATAAAGAGAGAAATGTTGTTGCTGATGCGCTGGCTGCCACAGGTCTTGATTTACATGACATTAGGTGTTGGAGAAATTTGAGTTCCCTAACTAAGAAAACTGTTTTGCTCATGGAGAATGAAAGAAAATTAATTAATCAAGCAAGAAGATGAAGTTGATTAGACAAGAAAGTCGGCTTGTAGTTTTACGAGAAGCAGTGCATATTCAAATTTTAAAAGCGTAATGGGAAAGGAAGTTAATTTTAGTATAATACTGAAAAGATGGGATTTTAATGCCTATTTGGGAAAAAGTATGAGCAATTTCAAAAAAAGTGCTAACATGGGGATTGGAACGCGTCTTGGAAGCCCTGATAAGACGACTGGGCTTAATTGGCATTTTAAACCAAAGATATGCAATCATTTCCCTTCATGTGATGGCTTTTCTCTCATTGCGGCCACCCATGTGATTTGTACCTTCTTACAAATCATTAATGCGTTAGATTTTATTTCTAATTGGTTATCCGTCATTTTATTCGCCGTTTATCCTTGTTGGGTGTTCTGCAATTTTTTCTAGGCTCTGGTGAATGCTGGTTTGGGTGGTGGTAGAACGGGTGGGATGTCTCTAGAGACTCAAGAGGAGGAGATTTCTGAGCATAGTTTGGATATGGGTGGCGTTATGGTCAGTGTGGAGCCCTCTAAAATTAAGGATGGGTTCCTCAAAAACCCTTACGTGGTTACCTACTTGAAGGAGGGAGGCTTCTATCCCTATATGGAAGCCATGGAGGGCAGCGATGAACTCATCTCGATGCAACTGGTGAATTCATGAATGGGTCGTAAGGTAACCATAAATGGTATAACTTTCAAAATAAATGAGGAGGTTATTGCCCATGCTACGGGTCTCTCCACTGATGGGAGAAAATGAAAGAAGGTTATGAAGAGCAAAGATGATTCTAGTATGAAGAGATTTTTCAAGAAATCAGAGGACCCGATCCGCATTTGTGGGGGCTTTAAAAGGGAGGTGCTGCCTGATCCCTGGAATGAGGTATGTCTTATTCTAATGAAGTACATTACTCTAGAAGTCTGTTTTGGCACTTGCTCTAACTAGCACTTTCGTATGCTCAACCACTTCCATTATAATGATACCATTTCCTTCCCTTTTTATTTATTGGACCCTCTCGAGGCTTCGGTTATGGATGTTAGGGAAAAGAAAAAGGCTAGGCAGAATTATTGCATTCTCCATCAGGGCTTGATTTTATGCCTTTTTAATTTTCACCTTGCTTTATTCCCTCCAAGGATTGTCACTATGCATGATATTAACTCTCCCTTTGATAAGGATCCCAAAGAGTTAATGGTTTCTTACTCTAACCCCACCTCGTCCTCCAAAACGCAAACCCCTGTGCGTAATAATCCAAAGAAAGATAAAGTGGGTCTAGTGGGTGGATTCCAAATCAATATTGATTCGGAGGAGGAGGAAGATGAGAACAAAAGCAGGAGGAGGTCCCACAAAATTGCCTCTAACACTTGGTATAAGCAGTAAGTTGTTAGGAATAGGTATCTGGAAGAAGATGAGGAAGAAGGAGACTTGGAGGAGGAGGAAGAAAAGAAGAAGAGAAGCAACGAGGATAATAAGAAAGGGAAGAAAATTAAGAAGGATGAGAGCAACCATGCCAAAGATAACAAAGTCTCCCAGTTTATGGATGGTGTTGAGAAGAGCCACGAATCATCTCAGATCTGAGCTAGTTTCAAATTACCCACCATTGATTTATCTAAAAAGAAATTGTTTGATGGTAAGAATTCAGAGTCGTCGCTTATGACTACCTTGCCGCCTGGTCCCCAGGTGGAGTCGGATACTAAGAAGAATACTGGTGGTAACAAAGAAGAGGCCCCGAAGGAAAGCAAGGTGGAGGCTGAGAGTCAGAATGAAGCTGAGGGTGACCTTATTCAATTGCAGAAGGATGTTAAGCGGCTATAGAGCTCCTTCCAGGATTTTGTCTCCAACAGGGATCTTCAGGAGGTTAAGGAGGAAATCAGAGAGTTAGGGGAAAGTTTCAACATGATTATTGGGTTTGCGGTCAAAGTCATGCATTCAGCAGCAATGACTCTCCAGCAGCTGCACATGGAAATAGCGGTTACCCTGGGGGAGGTTGAGAATGATGGGAAGCTCTTCCAATTCCTTTTAGAAGATTGGCTCAAGTTGTTGCTTAGTGGAGGGGGTAAAAACCCCAAGTAGTTTTCTGTTCCTTTTTAATGCTTGGTTTTTTTGGCCGGTTTCGTTGGTTGGCCATTCTGGGCCTGTTAGTTACTTTGTTTAACTCTTGTGACCGTATTACTGTTGCTTGCTACTTTTATTTTGGTTTAAACTCTGCTATTACTAACTTGCACAGACTGGTTACCAACTTTGTGGTGAAGTTGGGGTCTGTTGGTGTTAACAGGCTGGTTACCAACTTCATGGTGAAGTTGGGGCATGTTGTTCTAGTTTTTGGTTTTTGATTTTCAAAAAAGGGATTCACTGAGGGTATGCTGACTCTGGTGGTGTGCTAGTAGTCTGCACTTCTCGTGCTGGCTGTGTTTTCTTCGGGTCAACCCCCTTGTTTTGGCTGCTTTTTTAATAAAAAATAAATATGTTTGGAAGGACCATGTAAACCTCTATTTCTCATGTTTTCCCAAGTAAGGCATTTATTTTAGCAAAGTAACTAGAGAAATAATTTGCATTCCATCCCAAATAAATTTTATCCATTAGGGAAAATCTACGTGCTTAGTTTTTCATAGTACAAGACTTGATATCCATAAGAAACCAAGTAAACTCCTTGAGGGTCATATCCCTAAGCAAGAGTTTCAGCACCATATGAGGAACAACATGATCACTCAACACATGATAACTTAAGCTTCCAAATCTCCTTTGAATGACCAACAACTAGTTTGCCCTAAAATAAAATTATTTAAATTGAGATGTACTTTAGATCAACTAGCATCCAAAAAAACATTACTCAAGGGAGGAAATGAAGAAAATTAAGAATAAGAGATAGGGGTCCCATGAATCCAACAAGAAAATATTGGTACCGGGATTCACAATCGAGAAAATTAGACTAATTAACAAATTAAAAACCTTTATTTATACTACTCAAAATTATACAATTTTCGCAATCAACCATTATCAAAATATCATTAATAATAATATCAAGTAAGTAATTTTAGTTTACAAGTTTGGCCCAATGCTAATCCTATTCTTTACACTATCTCCAAAAAAGTTTAGTAGCCAAGGTTTGACTATTCAACTCAAAAAGATGAAGATAAGGCCTCTAATATGTTTTGGTCTACTAATTTAGTACCAACTAATAAGACTCCATTTTTTTTTTCATGACTTGAATTTACTACCCAAAAAAGTTATGAGATAGAGAGTCAAAGTCCTTTAAGCACCCAAAGCTTGCAAATAACAAGAGTACGCAGAACAACTTTTAACAAAGTAAGATACCTTACAATAGGAAAATTTACTTATCAATGTTCTTTTTCTTATAGTTTTGTGTCATTTCTAGATAGTCTCTTAATACAATTACTTATCAACAAATGCCACAATCTAGTAGAAATTTGGGCTCATTATGCTATTATGCATTTATTTCCATTTAAAAAAAATTCTGCATATTTGACCGCCTCTTATGCATTTTTGCATATTTTTCTAAACAATCCAAATTTATTGCACCCACTATGACCAAATTTCCGTTCTTTACACATGCATTATAGTTCTTTTATCCTAATCTAGTTTTGTTAGTGTTAGAGTGATCTTGTGCCTATAAATTTGATGCTTAAATCTCTTACCACAAATTTGCATAATTTATTGTTATGCTATTGTATTTGAATGCATTTAGTTGCACTCATTTGATTAACTATAAACTATTGAATAATGATTCATATTCAAGGAGTATTTGGTAAAAGAGCACTTCGATTGGAGCACTTACAAAGAATTTAATTTGCATTGTATCGATCTATATTACTGGCATATTTGAAAATATTATCCTCGATTCTTACCAAAACCATAAAGCTAGCCTTATATGGGAGTTGGCTTAGGAGAGCTTGTCCCTTGTGACCTAACAACCTCCCAAAGGTATTCTTAAATATTGGTGGTCGTAAATAATAAGCAACAAATAATTAGAGAAAACCAAAAAGTTTAAATGTACAACTAGAAAGATCATATCCATATCTTGCACACTATATTTGCTCTTGTAAAAGAAACCTAAAACTATAAATTCAATAAAGAAAAAAACTACAAATTGATATAAAATTCAAAATAAAGAAGTAATTTTTGTTTTTGCCAAAATATCTTTTTCAGACTTGTACTTCGACATTATGTATAGTTGTGCCTAAAGGTATATTGATTGAAGTAAACCTTTAATTTATAAAAATCCCTTCCCAAACTGAACAAGCCTCTCTTAGGACATACAAATTTCTCGATCTGAATAAATATTATTATTAATATATTTAATATAGAGATTTAAGATGAAAGACATACTTTAAATTCTTAATGTCCTTATTTGTTCATCCTAGGTTTTTTATTCCATCATCTGACTTATGTTCTTTTTTCATATAACATTTAGAATACATGACTTTATCAAAGTACATAAACTAGATATATCTATTACATTTCATTCACTATAATAATTAATATTTTAATTATTACAATCATAATTCTTATTTAATTAATCTAAAGTAATTCAAACTTATATATGACTATCTAAAAAGAATAAAAAAAATGGAAGGAGATAGATGACCTAACTTGTCTTTAATGATGTATTGTGCAAACGAAAAAAGACGTGGAGCCAACAAAATATCAAGTGGATGAGTAAATGGAATATCCAATTCAATATGTGCCCCACAAATAACAAAGAAATAAAGGTCTTCGTTATGGAGAAATTTTACAAGAGAAATTGGGGAAATGAGTTTGGAAGGAAGAAAATATATTATATCAACAAGTTCAAACCCGCATGTGATCAACTCCAAAAAACGTACATAGGGGCCAACATTTCTTGGAGAGCTAAAATTCTTATTGCTAAGCTTAGAACCAACTCTCATCAACTCTGCTGCGAGACCGGACGTTGGAAGAGGCCAAAGGAGGCTTGGGAAGAGAGAGTTTGCATGTTTTGCAATTCCGGGAAAGTGGAAACTGAACACCACTTTATTTTAGAATGTGATGCATACAAGGACAACATGGACAAATTTACGGATACTATATATGATAGCTCTTGGCATAACCTATTCAACGACAAGTACATTGAGAAGTTAGGTGTTCTTATCATCAACTTGCACAAGAAAATAACCGAGTTATTAAAGTTGACTTAAGTTGTCTAGTTGTCCCATAGGCTTTGTTTAGCCTCATAGACATTAAATTTTTATCTATCTATCCATTTATAATATAATGTAACTTATTAGTTCCTGCCAAGGTAACTATTGCATTCATTTAGTTTTGAAATCAATTAATCTAACCAATCAGATTTCAAGATTTTTTAAGTCTATTTATGTTTTGTAAAGTTTGATAATTTCAACATATTTAAAAAATCTAAATAATGCTATTTATTTATAATTCTATTGACTGTGAACAAAAAAGGCAATGAGAAAATTCACATTTTAAACGCAGAAGAGATGATAACAACGTAAGAGCATGCATTTGGAGAAGAGCCTGATGCTCCCCAACTTCACGTTAAAGTAAGCGAGGTCGGTTTCTTTATCTACTTTCCCTTTCTTCAAATGGTTCGTTTCTGTTTTTATTCCTCACAGATAATTTTTTCATTTTCTTGCATATACAAAATTGACTTGGTATTCAATAGTTCTGGTTATGCGTTGTAGCTGCCAAAGCTCTGTCGATGGTCTAGTTAATATGTTAATGTGCCCAATTTTTTTTTTCTGTGCACACTTTTATTGTTCTTACGTTATCTGCATGCAATGTTTCCATGGGTTTTAAACATATTTGCATTCTTAATGTGCGCCCCGACCGTTCTAATTACGTCATTAGGTATTTTCTACAATTAAATTTCTCAGTAGCACTGACAATGAATAGAAGTGCTCGTGTTTACAGACTTCTATCTTGCATGTTTTAATAGAAGTGCTCATGTTTACAGACTTCTATCTTGCATGTTTTAAGATACTCACTTTGTACAATCTTTAAGGTGGATTTAGGGTCCAAATTCTCTCCTTAGCCTTGAAAATGCTTTTCGGAATTCTCGTTTTTAGTATATTTTAGGGTTTTATTGTGTTCTAGTCTAGATTGTACTCATAGCTTTGAAATTCGTATGGCTAAATAAACATTTCCTTCATGAATATCGTACCCAATAGCGGAAACATTGCGAAGTCAATGTCCAGTTGATCTTAAGCACTGTCGGAGGATTCAGATGCTAGGAAAGGGCTTATGGCGAAAATGATGATTCCCTTTTGGAGCCAACTTATTTTTAGCGTTATCTTAATTTATTATCTAAAATCATGGTCTGGTTATACCCGTACAGAATTATTTAATTGCTATGATCTATTGCTTTCTCAGTTGTAAGTCATGTTTCAAATCCTGTTTTTTGTGTTTTGGTTTGCCATCTTTGTCATTTTGAATTCTCACACGATCATGAACAAAGTTCTTGAAGCTATCTATCAAAGTGAAGGGAGAGAGGTTGCTAGATCAACTCGCAAAGTCCAAAGATCAGCACGCACTTGATAAAAAGAAGTGGTGCTCGAAATGCTAATCGCATTTTGAAGTATGCACCAGATAATGAATTCAATGAAAGATCAGCACGCACTTGATAAAAAGAAGTGGTGCTCGATATGCTAATCGCATCTTGAAGTATGCACCAGATAATGAATTCAATGAAATGGTGTGTGATTGATAAGGGCAAACTTGAGGTCAAAGGGAAACAGTTTTGGGAAGGAGGTGTTTAGATTAAAAACTAAACAAGTATTGTGTTGAAGCGCACAGCTGGAGTAGAGGCGTGCACTTGAAAAAATAAAAAATCCATAATTCAATTTCTTTGTTGTTAGGTGTGTGTGGGAGCACGAGGCATGTGCCCTTATGAAGGGAAAATTACAAAGTTTGAAAGCATGATACAAGGTGTGCGTTGAGAGGAAAGGGCTGCACCTGAAAAAAGACAATCAATTTCAAACCACAAATTGCATGTAAAGGTGTGCACCTAGTGGGCAAGTGCGTGCTTGAATATAGGCAAAATCAATTCCACAAATGTGAAGTTATCTTGATAGGGGTGCAAGAGGACCGAAAATCACATCTTATAGAGAAAAAGCATGCTATGTAAATGACGAGAGTTCAATTTCAAAGTATCATACATAGTAGGGAGAAGTGTGCCCAATAATGAAGGATGGAAGATGATTAAAGCGAGGGAAAAACATAATATAGGGGCATGTGCCTAGAAGGTTGGAGTGTGCCTTAAGAAGAACAATATGTTTCAAACTTCAAGGTCTAAGAGTATTTCTAGGTTCATGTTTGGAGTTGAAGTGCACAATTTAAAGAGAAAATTTGTTTTCACAAACAAATGCGAGGTACAATGTAAAGTATCATGTCTATCGTAGGAGGGTGCACCTCACAATGTTGGATATGTTGTTCAAAATAGTAATTGTCTATTGTAGAAGTGTGCACCTCAGAAAAGTGCTTATGTTTTTCCAAACAATAAACTAAGTCGATATGTCAATAATGTTGTGTGTATAGGAAGCTATGTGCAAGTGTGTTTCAATGAAAGATTTCTTGTTTATAGGTGTGTGTAATGCCCTGGGCTTATGCTCGAGAGACAATAGCGGTAGAAAGATAGATGGACAATTTCTTACATTTGAAATGCTTACATGTCACAATTGCACCAACACTCTCTAAGATTATCATGACACAACACAACAACATGCATAAAATGCTTAGTCAATTCACATGATTGCACAAATGAAATTCTATCTTGGTCATGTGATGACAACATTGCAACGAACATGTGAGGAGGAAGAGTTCTCTCCCTATCCTAGGCAATTCAACAATCAACATTATGTGCAAAACAATGTGGGTTTGACAACCAATAATTCACAAACTTATTTTTCACACATTGCAAAATTGCATGGGAAATTTCAAAGTTCCACAAACATGAAAATTTGCATGGGAAATCCAAAATCCCATGCTTATGAGAAATTGTAATTAAACTCAAAAGTTCTAATACAAAACTTGAATGAGAATTCGAGAAGTCCCCTGCATGCAAAATTTTAAGGAAACTCTAAAAGTTCCAAGCATACAAAACTGTAAGGGAACTCTAAAAGTCCCACACTAACCTACAAGGGAACTCCAAAGTTTCCAAGCACATTTCTAAAGTTACCAAACACAAAACCAGACACAACTTTGTCATTTTAAGGCCTATTTTAAAATGGTTTGAATCAATTGTTTCAAATGAGTTTAAGCTACATGATGACATCCTCAAAATTCACAAAACCCCAAGATTTGTTTTTGCCAAAAAATTCCACGAAATGCATGCAAGCATTCATTACTCAAACTACTACAATCTAATATGCAATTATATACAATTTGTAATATCATGCTCTAAGAACATAACTGTAATAATACAAATTTTCATATATTTACAACATATAATATTAGGAATAACATGATCAATCCATTTTTCATCATAATACCAAAATACATCTTACACAATATGATATTTTCTTTACAAATCAATACCTGATTACTGTTGGTTTACCCTACTAATGATGGTTTACCTAAGAGGGGGGTGAATCAACAATTATTGAAACTTAATACTTTAAATCTAAACCTCTGATTCAACTCGGTGATTCAAATAACATCAGCAACCAAAACTTGTAAACACTTCACAAACTTGAGAAACAACATATAATATAAGCAAATAACATTCACAGTTATCAAACATCACATGAAACACCAGATTTAACGAGGAAACCCAATTTGGGAAAAACCTCTGTGGGAATTGTCACCCACAAAAAGAAATACTCTTCTGAAGTGTGCTCGGTTAAGAGCCAATCCGGTTAAAGATTATTATGCACATTTTTAAAATGTGACCCTGTTAGGGGATTTACCTCAGACCTGTTAAGATCTTTTACCTCAGACCTGTTAAGATCTTCACCCTGTTAGGAGTGACCTGGTTAGAGGGCTTAAACATTCATCCTAGAATGTTACCTTTCACAAGGATTTACAAAAGGACTTGTTAGGTCTACTCGGTTAAGAGATTTTCTGTTTCAAATATTAGTAAGCAACAATGTACTAATTTGACCTGTGATTCTGCAACTATACTTTGCTTGATCAGATCTCTTGTTCGCTCTCTGAAACTTACTGGTACCAACAGCTCATCAGTCTCTCCTTTGGATTGGTTCTCCAACTCTTTCACTACTCTGCTTGATAGCTTTTCATCTATTCAATTCGCCAGCAACTCTGTATAAACATACAAACTCATCAATATATAGGCCTCTGTTTTGCCTCTTAATCCTATTGATTAGGTTTTCCTTCAATTGCGCTCAGCGGTCAGATCATCTCAAATGAATTGATGCAATGTATTTGCAACTCGGTTAGGCGGTTAACCTTGCCTCATGACTTGCACTTTTCTTGGAACTCACAACTTTCTTTTGCCGCTTAATCTACATCTCAGATTTTGAACTTGACTTTTCATGACCGTAGATCTTGTAACAAACTTCGACTTCGTCCTTAGCATCTTATTGATCTTTGTGCCTTCGCATTAAATTTGTTCTGCTCCTTGAATCCAATCTCTGTTCAAGCTCTGTTTCGTGCTCGGTGACTTCGGTGAATATCTTCACTCGGTGTCTGACTTCGCTCGGTTACCAACCTTGCTCGGTAACTGACCTTGCTTGGTTGTCAACTTCGCTCGGTGTCTATCTTTGCTTTGCTCGACCGACTAACACTTCACTTCTTGGTAACTAGGGTGTTCCCTTTTACCGACTTGTGACTTCTTTGCTTTACCGACTTAACAACATCAAATGTTAAGTAAAAACAATTATACCAATAGTTCCTCATCATTGTCTGATCTTTATTATCTGCCGAGTTAAGTTCCTCTCCAATTGATATGGCAACTTAATATAAACCAGAAATGAATTGCTTGACATCAATGACAAACTAACAACTAATCTAACCATTCTACTTGCTTGTATTCTTCTGAACTCGGTCTTCATCACCATTATCATCAGTTGGTTAACAATCTCCCTCTTCGGCATTGATGACAACACTATCAATTGATGATGGTATACTCTGATCTCTCTGTACTGTCTCTGCTCCCTCTTAGCTTGTTCTTCCTCTTTGCCTTCAATCACATTCTCCCACTTACATGTAGTCTCCTTTACTTGTATTCATCACTTACTTCTCCCTTGTGGAATCATCAATTACATACTTCTCCCTCTTTAACAACAATGCCAAAGATCCATACTCCCGAAATCTTGTTTAGGTAGTGAATCATACCTTACATGTACTGATTTCTCTTTGCATACATAAATCATTTCACAACTTCAGGCATCACCTAAAGTGTGATCCCTTAGCATCAACTCAAAATTCAGATATTCTAATGTGTCCTAGAATTGATGCAACATGCCTCTTGCATTAATGAATGTTGGATAGGGGTAGAACCCCTAATTTACCTCTGAGATACTGAAAAACATTCTTCGGTGGTGGTTTGGTGAATATGTCAGCAAGCTGTTCTTTTGAATTCACATATTCCAATATTACAAGCTTGTCATGTACTTGCTCTCTCAAGTAATGATACTTGATAGATATGTGCTTGGTCTTTGAGTGCATTACCGGATTCTTTGATATGTTTATAGCACTTGTATTGTCACAATAGATAGTTACTGGATCGGTGATCTCTTCTTGCATACCTTCTAGTAGTTGTTTGATCCACACAATATTTGCACAATTCATAGCTGTAGCAACATACTTAGCCTTGGTAGTAGACTGTGATATACAACTTTGTTTCTTGCTTAGGCATGTAACTAGTCTTTCTCCTAGAAAGAAAGCTCATCCGCTTGTACTTTTTCTGTCATCAATGTTTCCAGCCCAATCAGCATCATTATAGACTTTCAAGTCAAAGTCTCCTCCTTTATTGTATAGTAGGCCGAAATCCTTAGTGCCTGTCAGATATCTAAAAATTCTCTTAACTGCAGACATATGTGTTTCCTTCAAATCGGAAGAAAACCTTGCAACAATCTCTACTGCATGAGCAATATCGGGTCTGCTGTGCACTACATATTGCAACTTACCAATCATGGATCGGTAGAGTGTCTCATTGACTTCTTGTGACTCATCCTCTTTAGATAACTTGCAGCCAGTGACCATTGGTGTTCCAACCGGTTTTGAGTCATCCATACCAAAGGTCTTTAGGATCTCCTTAATATATTTTTATTGTGTAATATAGATCCCATCCTTAACTTGTTGAATTTGAAGTCCAAGAAAGAATTTAATTTGTCTAATCATAGACATTTCAAACTCCTTTCTCATCTCCTCAGCAAAAGATCTGCACAATGTGTCATTGCCTCCAAAGATAATGTCATCAACAAATATCTCAGCAATTAAAATTTTGTTAGTACTATCACATTTCAGATACATATTGTTGTTGTCACTAGTTTTTTGAAATCCGATTTTGACTAGATATGAATGCAATCTTTCATACCATGCTTGGGGTGCTTGTTTCAGGCCATACAGTGCTTTGCGCAATTTGCATACCATGTCTCGGTTAGTATTTTCAGCAAATCCTTCAGCTTGTTCAATATATACTTCCTCTTCAAGAATACCGTTGAGAAATGCAGACTTAACATCCATTTGATAAACTTTGAATCCCTTATAAGTCACATATGCTAGTAGAATCCTTACTCCTAATCTAGCAACAGGTGCAAAAGTTTCACCAAAGTCAATTCCTTCTTGTGCATACCCCTTGCAAACTAATCTTGCTTTATTTCTGATTACATTACCATGCTCATTCAACTTGTTTCTGAAATACCAATTACATTCTTATCTTTTGATCTTGGTACCAAAGTCCATGTGTTATTCTTTTGAATTTAATCTATCTCTTCCTTCATTGTTTTCATCTAATCTTCACTTTCTAAAGCATCTTTTACTTTTATCGGTTCAAGTTCAGATATCAAACATGTGTTTTCTCTTATCTTGCTTCTTGTCAGAACTCCAACAGTCTTGTCTCCAATGATTTTACTCGGTGAGTGGTGTCTCTTTACATACTTTGCAAACATAGGCTTGGTAGTCGTTCGTATCTCTTCATTTCCATCATTCGGTGGAAGCTCTCTCTGCTCATCTTCTTCCTCGGTTTTATCTTTCAGTAAGGTGTTAGGAATATTGGTTTGTACATAGACAAATCTTTGATAATCCTCGGTTCCTTCTTGCTGTCTTCATCATTCTTCTCTGTAAATTCATCAATCCTCACATTTGCACTTTCTACAATTTTGTTAGTATTCTTATTCAAACATTTGTAGGCTTTGCTCTTAGTAGTATATCCCAAAAATATTCTTTCATCTCCTTTAGACTCAAATTTACCATCTCTTGCATCTTTAAGAATATAACACCTACTTCCAATTACTTTGAAGTAACTTACATTCGGTTTGTGTCCATACCAGATCTCATAAGGTGTTTTGTTAGTTTCCTTCTTCAGTTGTACTCGGTTAAGTGTATAAGCAACAACGTTGACTGTTTCTCTCCAGAAGGTTTGAGAAATCCCATTCTCAATCATCAGTGTTCTAGCACAATTCACAATGGATATGTTTCTCCTTTCAAATATACCGTTCTGTTGTGGTGTTCTCAGTGCAGACATCTGCCTCTTTATACCGTGTTCATTACAGAAGAGTGTAAATTTATCAGATGTAAACTCTCTGCTTCTTTCAGATCTTGGACGTTTCAGCTGTCTCCCTGTTTCTTTTTCAACTCTAGCCTTGTACCACTTAAACATTTGAAATGCATCAGGATTTTCTTTTAAAAACATAACCGACATCATTCTAGAATAATCATCAACAAACAATATGAAGTATCTATCACCATAGTAGCTCTGTGTTCTCATGGGACCACATAGGTCGATGTCTACTAATTCCAATATACCTTGTGTAGTATAGGTTTTGCTTGTAAAACTCGATTTAGTATTCTTACCTACTTGACATCCCTTACACATTACATTCTTAGGTTTGATTAGATTCGGTAGACCTCTTATTCTGTTCTTCTTACTCACTTTGATGAAGTTGTCAAAATTAACATGACAGCCTTTTGTGCCATAGCCATACATATTCAATCTTAGCAAACAGACAACTCTTCATGGATGTGTCAAGGTAGAACAAGTTACCTTTAGATTGACCTTCAGTAGCAATCAGACTTCCCTTCTGATCAAATACTTTAACCTTCTTGTTTTGAAATTCCATTCGACGACCTGTATTATTTAGCTGTGCCACTCTCAACAAATTGTACTTCAGACCTTCAACCCAATAGACATCTTCATATTTAGTATTGTTCAGCAAAATTATAGAACCCTTTCCCTTCACAGGATATGGGGCATCATTTCCAAATCTAACATTACCACCATTATGCTCTTTCAAAGTAATAAACTTATAAGTATCACCAGTCATGTGGTGTGAGCAACCACTATCTATAATCCATGTATCATTTTTACTTGTGATATTAGGGCTTTTTCTTCAACGTACCTTTCTTCATCAGACTCATCTTTAATAGAAACATAAACAACTTCTTTATCATCATCGGTGTCATCATTAGATGAACCTCCTAGCCTCCTGGCCTTGTGTGGTAGACTTTCAACTTCAAGCCATTGATGGCATCCGTGATCTCTCTCCTGTCAAGCGCCCATAACTTCACCGCCCCATTTGCTGCAACTTCCCGAACATTATATGGACCTAGCCATTTAACTTTGATTTTGCCGGGTTTAATTTTGTTTTGCCCATTAAACTTCAATATCAACTGGCCGGGTGTAAATTGCATCCGACGAAGGTGTTTGTCGTGCCAAAGTTTCCTTCATTTTTGCGCTATGTCGGTTGCCCACTGGGCCATGGCTCTTTTCTCGTCGAGCGTATTCAAGGCATAAAGTCTCTCCCTCAGACTCTCCATGTCGCCTAGTTTATTATCAATAACTATCCTTAGGCTAGGAACCATGAATTCCGCAGGTACCACTGCCTCATGTCTGTACATAAGCTGGAAAGGTGTCTGCCCAGTGGTTACTTTGTATGAAGTACAGTAGGCCCATAACATCGACAGTAACCTTTCCTCCCAGTCCTCACCTTCAACTCCACAAGACTTATAGATAACTCCCACCAAGATCTTATTAGTTTCCTCGGCCTGGCCATTTGCCCGAGGATAATATGGACTCGAGAGTGTATGAAATTTTTCAAATTCGGTGGTTAGAAGCTTAATGATATGATTGACAAAATGCCCACCTCTGTCGCTCATCAATTGAATTGGGATGCCATACCTTGTTATGATTTGCTCGTAGATGAACTTTGCAGTGCTTAGTGCTGAATTATCTGTCAAGGCGCGCGCTTCAACCCATTTTGTTAAGTATTCAGTGGCCACCACAATATATCAGCATCGTTGAGTACAACTAGCCTTTAGAGGTCCAACAAAGTCCAGCCCCCATCTTTCGAATAGCTCCTGCGCATGAGAAGGATTGAGAGGCATAAAATCCCGTTTGAGGGGTTTCCCTGCACGCTAACAAGTATCACATCCTACCACCCATTCTCTAGCATCATTGTACAATGTTGGCCACCATAAGCAAGCTAAGAGCACCTTCCTTGCCGTTGTATCGGGACCCATGTGTCCTCCGGTTAGTCCTTCGTGGGCTTCCCTTAGCACACTGGGTACTTCCTCCTCCATCACGCATCGCATGAGTACTTGATCTGGGCCCATCTTATACAATAATCCATTGATTAGTTGGAAGGTCCTGCTTCTGAGGACTAACTTCCTTCGTTCTCTTGGAAGCATGTTAGGAGGGAACCGAGCTGTGGACAAATACTCCCTATACTTGTATACCACTTAGGGAGTACGACAATATGGAATAGATGTGCGTCTGGAAAGTCGTCGTTTACTCCCACAGGTGGCTCGCCAGACTTGATTCGTGACAATTGGTCGGCGATCACATGGCTACGTCCTGGCCATACAACAATCTTAAATGTGAACTCCTGCAGTAAGAGGAGCCATCGACTCACCCTTCCCTGAATAATAGGTTTGTTGACTAGGTACATGAGAGCCTGGTGGTCCACATAAAAGGTGAATGGTGTGGCTAGTAAATAGTGCCTAAATTTCTGGATCGAATAGACCATTCCGAGGGCCTCCCTTTCTGTGGTGCTGTAATTCTTCTCAGCAGTGGACAACAATCTACTTGTGAAGTATATAGGGTGATCTAGTCCGTGCCCTCCTTCTTGAGCCAAGGTGGCTCCGATGGCATAATTTGATGCGTCCACGTATACACAAAATTCTGTCCCAATTAGGGAATGCAAGAATCGGAGCACCCAACAATCTTGTTTTCAAATTTTTGAAGGCTTCCTCTTGCTCCTTCCAAGTGTACGGCTCCCCCTTCCTCGTAAGCCTATCCATCGGATATGAATTTTGTGCAAAGTTCTTAATGAATCGGCGGTAGTATCCGATATGGCCAAGAAAATATTTGACGCCCGTCACGTCCGTAGGGCCTTCCATCTCCACTATTACCCGTACCTTGTCTGGGTCTATTTTTAATCCCTCCTTACAAACAATGTGCCTGAGCAACTTCCCTTGGGGCACCATAAACTGACACTTCTTTGGGTTAAGTGCCAGACGGGCTCACCGACACCGCTCCAGGCACTCCCCCAAAGCCGCAATGTGTTTGTCCTGCCCGCTGAATATGGACCAATCATCCAAAAATGCTTTAAAGTTCTTGGTCGACATCTTATCAAAGATATATAAGATAATCCGCTGGAAGGTCGCCGACGCATTACAGAGACCGAAGGGCATTCAGTTGCATGCATATACACCATCCTCCACTGCAAAGGTTCTTTTCAATTTATCTTCCTCCACAATGGATATCTGGCTATATCCGGAAAACCCATCCATGAATGAATTGATCTCATGACAGGCTACTTCCTCCAATATGTTGTCAGTGAATGGGATGGGGAACGGGTCCTTAATTGTCATTGGCGGATTTGATTGGCTTCCTTCTTTTAAGAGATTACACTGGGGGAGACCCACTCACTTGTCTCAATCCGAAAGATAATACCAGCTTCCAACATTCGTTCAATTTCAGTCCCCACCGTTGCAGCATAATTCTTGTCCATTCTATACAGTTTCTTCCGCACAGGTTGGGCTCCCAGAACCAAGGGGATCCGGTGCACGCATAGCTCTGGAAGTACACCCTTCAGATCCTTGTAAGTCTAGGCGAACACATCTTTGTATTCTGTGAAGATCTTAAATGCTGCTATCTTTAATACTGGGTTCTAGTCGTCTCCCATCAGGATGATTTTTGGGTTTTACTCATCTCCCAAGTTTATCTCCTTCAACTTCGCTTCTTTGTATTGGATCGGTTCATCCTTGGGGAATTCTTGTGCAGGACTCTCCTTTACTCAAGATTCTCCTTTGTGTTCTTTGTATTCCGGGGGAATCTTGTTGGGATCTTCCTTGACCTGTAGCATATTACAAGATGGAGGAAATAGTTCGTAGTCACTCATTTGCCAATGAAATAGGCCATCCATAGAGTCTGTATCATTCTCCAATTCTAGTATGCGTTCATCGTTGGGCTCCATGCTTTCTTTTCCTTCATCTGCCCCATCGTCAGATTCAGAGTCTGAGGAGGATGTCATTTCGTCTCCTACCATATGCGTTCTAAGGTTGACCACAAATTTTCTTCCCCCCCTCTCAAAGGATAAAGTGTTCTTCCAGTTATGATTTGCTCTCCCAGCCACCAGCCACCCTCTCCCTAGGATGGCGTCGTACCCTTTACGCCGCATGGGAATCACTACGAAGTCCAAGGTAAACGACTGTGTCCCAATGGTTACTTGTTGTGCCATCAAGGTACCGAGAGATTTGATGCCATGTTGATTAGCCCCCAATAAGTTGAAGGTCGATGACCACAATGTTGGCTTTCCAAGACTCTTCCAAGTGTCCTCGGGTAAAACATTGATCCCTGACCTGCCATCGACAATTGTGTTAGTGAGGATGGTACCCAAGATACCCATCTGCACTACTGCAGGGTTTCGTCCACTGTTTATAGCCAGTGTCATTGGGTCCGCTGCGGAACCGCTGGGAACCTCCGACCGTTCCAATGTATTGGTTGGAATGGGCTGACTGTTAAACAAGGTTGTTTTCAGATGAAATGTCCCTTAAACAGTTTGGGACTAATTTCTTTATCTTCAATTGCAGAGACTTCTCTCTAATCAAATTCTTTACTTATAAAAATAAATATGATGTCTCGATTCTTTGTAAACCCGTATTAATCCTTTAGTAGAAGCTGGAAGATATGATTTTCTTGAATATTATATGGATAGGCCGTTATAATTGCAGATTTCGCAGAAAGCTAGAATCACTGCCAATATATGTAACGTGTTTGAGCTTCATTACTCGTGTATGGTTCCCTAGCATAAAATTTATCTTCGCGCATATGGGTTCCTCCTGAGGTAATTCCCCCAATTTATATTCGCACCCAAGCTATGTTGTCAACCATAGATTGTTGCACTAAATACGTCCAATACATGTAGATATTTATATGCTATCAATATATATTCTTAGCTTGTAGCTATTGCAAATCCCCAAGTATATCGAGTGTTATATTATGATGTCCAATCCTCCACGCAAACAAAATTAGATGGTTTCATTGTTTGAGGAGTATCATATATGTTATCTCATCACATAGGACACAACTATTGCAGTGAATGGCTTCAATCTTTAAATGAAGTTATCATAGCCTCTCTGTGATATATTGTGACTGGTCTGCAGTTTGACATTGATATGAGTTCGTAGATGATAGAATCCCTTCAATTCTGCCTTTCAGTTCTCATATGCCGCTGTGTTCCGTGTTATATCCCCCAATGATTGATGAGATTCCCCCCTCCCTTTTAAATTTATTTCCTCCTCTATTTGTACATAGGGAGCGCTGAGGGAAAGGTCGCGACCTTTCCTTGGTCATGACTTTCTCTTAGTCGCTTTGTATGTATTTATATTAATAATTTAATATTATATTTATTGCTAGTTATTAATATATTAATAATATATTATCATACTTTGTTAATAATTTAGATTATTATTAATTATTATTATATTGCTAGTAGTTTATATTGACATTCATTATTATATTACATTGTTAATAATAATAATGTATTATTATATATATTATATTATATTAATTATATATCCTTATATTAATGAAATATTAGTAATAGAATATATTAATATCATTTAGTATTTGAATTAACATTTTGATTTTCTTATTATTAATGGTTTTAATATTTAATCTTATTATCAATATTATTATTATTTAAATAATATTTAATTGTTTAATTATTATCAAAATCCTATTTCAATTGGGACATGACAGTCCACCCTTCCTCAATTTGCTTGTCCTCAAGCAATTGTACACTTCCAAGAATGTCTTTAAGCGATGGCGATTTATATAGGTCTTTCTACATGAGTTACGCAACTTGAGTATAGCTCATGTCAATCTATCTGGATTCATCTTTAGGTTATTCTCATGTTCTAAACATGTAGAGCCACACATGGAACAAAAATTTGGTAATGCGAAACATACATATGAATGCATGAATATTCAAAACATACAAATTAATACATGAAGACACAAAGCATACACGGAGTACACATGGATGCATGAAGACATGAAGCATACACAATGTATACACATAATGTAAACATTGATATATTATTTCTACAGACCAAACCTTATAATTTTAATAGATCAGGTTTAGGAAAATTTATTTCATCATTATACTTTTTGACTAAACCCTACAATAGAGGAGTATAAGTTAGTACATATATATAAATTCCAAAATGTGAGCATATATTTACAACTTATAGTGATGGAGGACATTATCTATATAGGTTGGACATCTTAGGATTGGCCAAGGAGACCTCACTAAGCCCAAGGGCAGAAACCTGGTCCTTTGTCTAATGGCTTCCCCCAAGGTGTTTTCAATGGGTGCTTGCCTACCCTAACCATGCCTCAAACCTAAGACACTTATCCTATCATAAAAGAATACTAAGATATTATAGTGGGATCTTTTCACTTGATTTGTCTAAGCCCAAGAGTGGAATGTATCCATCTTGCCTTAGCGATCAACCCTACATTCTCTTTCTAGTGGGGTCCTTTGGCTAGATTTGTCTAAGCCCAAGAGTAGAACGTATCCCTCTTGCCTTAGCGATCATGCCTATGCCCTGCTTTGTAGTGGGGTCCTTTGGCTTGATTTGTCTAAGCCCAAGAGTGGAACATATCCTTCTTGCCTTAGGGATCAACCTTACACCCTCTTTTGTAGTGGGGTCTTTTGGCTAGATTTGTCTAAGCCCAAGAGTAGAACGTATCCCTCTTTCCCTAGTGATCAGGCCTATGCCCTCCTTGTAGTGGGGTCCTTTGGCTTGATTTGTCTAAGCCCAAGGGTGGAACGTATCCCTCTTGCCTTAGCAATCAACCTTACACCCTCCTTTGTAGTGGGGTCCATGGCTCGATTTGTCTAAACCCAAGAAGGGAATGTATCCCTCTTGCCTTCGCAATCAACCTTATACCCTTTTTGGTAGTGGGATCCTTAGCTTGATTTGTCTAAGCCCAAGAGTGAAATGTGTCCCTCTTGCCTTAGCGATCAACATTATATCCTCTTACCTACCTAGTCTTCCCTCCAACTATGATGGGGTGAATTGATCATTCATTATGTGATTAAGATTATATCCATAAAATCTGACAATCATTCATATATTTATTTTGTATTGTTTGATAAGTTTATTCAAATATTGGGGTGAGAAATTATCTTAATCGTCATATTCAATAATGCGTACCTGTCCCTTAATTCTTTACTTCTCTTGGTGATCAATCCTTGGTCTTATATGCATGTTTAATCTTCACCAATTTTTGTGTTTCTTGTTAGGACCTTCTTCGTTGTCGTTTACTGCTCCTATTTTATGCACATGGCTTCCCCTATTACATATCTGACGATGGTCCCACGGTTGCTTGCATTTGAAACATAGGTTCTTTCTCTTTAGCTCATTATGATGCCTTTGTGTTTCCATTTCTTTGCACTTATGCCCTTTCTCCCAAGGTTCCTTGCAATAGTGAGACAGTCTTTTATCAGATAGTTTATGTTTATCTTCCCTTGTTGAAAAGTTTTTGACGTGATCTTTGGATGGTTGACGATCAAATTTCTTTGCTTTAGAGATTGCTTCTCCCAAGGTAGTAGGTTCCAGGGCACTAACTGTGCTACGAATTGATTCCTTTAACCCTTCTATAAAAAGATATGTGAGCCTTTCTTGTGAAATCTCAGGAACCAGGATCGATAATTTCTGAAATTCACTGGTAAATTCTTCCACTGTTCCTTGTTGTCTTAGTTGAGTCAACTCCTTAAAATACCATTGTAGGTGCTTTTGATTGAATCTCTTGATGAGTTTTTGGGTGAACTGATCATAGGATGTTATGAGTTGATGGCCTTGAGTGTTAAGTCCATAATGCCACCATTCATGGGCCACCGTTGTTAAGTGTAGTACTGCAAATTTGATTGCATTCTCTTCTGTCACGGGGCTTAATGATAGGTATGTATCTAGCTTTTGAACCCATGCTCGAGAAGAAATCTTTTCAGTCCCATCAAAATTTGGTAAGGTTACTTTATTTATTTTCTCTTTAAGGTCTTTATCAGATTGCTTTTTCTTTTTGAAGGTGTGGTTGGCGTTCATCTTGGCATCACAATAGTCCTTAACGGATGTATGATCTCTTAGTTCAGGTGCTAATCTAGAATATGCTTCTAAGATTTTGTCAAATTATCCCTAAGTGGTTCATTTGCTTCCCCTTCTTCCTTTTCTCTAGGCAAGGAGGGTCTTGATGGCCTTGGGTGGGACATTCGTGGGGAGAGGTTATGGTTATTTTCAGAGTGATTAGAATTTGCATCTCTCCCATTAGGTCTAGACATATTATTACTCATACTTTGAATGGTTTGGAGTAGAAGTCGGTTTTGTTCCATAAGGGCTTGGGTGGTTTGTTCCATGAAGACTTTGCGTTCTAAGGTAGACCTCAAATTTTCTTCCTCCCTTCTCGAAGGATTAAGTGTTGTTCTTCCAGTTATGATTTCCTCTCCCAGCCACCAGCCACCCTCTCCCTAGGATGACGTTGTACCCTTTACGCCTCATGGGAATCACTACGAAGTCCAAGGTAAATGGCTGTGTCCCAATGGTTACTTGTTGTGCCATCAAGGTACTGAGAGGTTTGATGCCATGTTGATCAACTCCCAATAAGTTGAAGGTCGGCGGCCACATCGTCAGCTTTCCAAGACTCTTCCGAGTGTCCTCGGGTAAAACATTAACCCCTGACCTGCCATCGACAATTGTGTTAGTGAGGATGCTACCCAAGATACCCATCTCCACTACTGCAGGGTTTCGCCCACTGTTTATAGCCAGTGTCATTGGGTCCGCTGCGGAACCGCCGGGAACCTCCGACCGTTCCAATGTACTGGTTGGAATGGGTTGACTGTTAAACACGGCTATTTTCAGATGAAATGTCCCTTAAACAGTTTGGGACTAATTTCTTTAACTTCAATTGCAGAGACTTCTCTCTAATCAAATACTTTACTTATAAAAATAAATATGATGTCTTGATTCTTTGCAAACCAGTATTAATCCTTTAGTAGAAGCTGGAAGATATGATTTTCTTGAATATTATATGGATAGGCCGTTATAATTGCAGATATTGCAGAAAGCTAGAATCACCGCCAATATATGTAACGTGTTTGAGCTTCATTACTCGTGTATGGTTCCCTAGCATAAAATTTATCTTCACACATATGGGTTCCTCCTGAGGTAATTCCCCCAATTTATATTCGCACCCAAGTTATGTTGTCAACCATAGATTGTTGCACTAAATACGTCCAATATACATGTACATATTTATATGATATCAATATATATTCTTAGCTCGTAGCTATTGCGAATCACCAAGGATATCAAGTGTTATATTATGATGTCCAATCCTCCACGCAAACAAAATTAGATGGTTTCGTTGTCTGAGGAGTATCATATATATTATCTCATCACACAGGACACAACTATTGCGGTGAATGGCTTCAATCTTTA
>MU226586.1:2500120-2513433 GCA_018584345.1 Thuja plicata | reverse complement strand
TCCCTTCAATTCTGCCTTTCAGTTCTCATATGCCGCTGTGTTCCGTGTTATCTCCCCCGATGATTGATGAGATTCCCCCCTCCCTTTAAAATGTATTTCCTCCTCTATTTGTACGCAGGGAGCGCTGAGGAAAAGGTTGCGACCTTTCCTTGGTCGCGACTTTCTCTCAGTCGCTTTGTATGTATTTATATTAATAATTTAATATTATATTTATTGCTTGTTATTAATATATTAATAATATATTATCATACTTTGTTAATAATTTAGATTATTATTAATTATTATTATATTGCTAGTAGTTTATATTGATATTCATTATTATATTACATTGTTAATAATAATAATGTATTATGATATATATTATATTATTATATTAATTATATATCAATATATTAATGAAATATTAGTAATAGAATATATTAATATCATTTAATATTTGAGTTAACATTTTGATTTTCTTATTATTAATGGTTTTAATATTTAATCTTATTTTCAATATTATTATTATTTAAATAATATTTAATTGTTTAATTATTATCAAAATCCTATTTCAATGGGGACATGACATTAGATGCGGCATCGTTTCCAGTAGGTCCTTGACTTTTACCGGTATCTCTATTTGCATCATCTGCCTCAGAATGTTTTGTTCGACTATGATGTCCATGAAAGTGTTATATCCTTTATGGATTGTCACTATTCATTTAATGGGCTGTGTAATATTTCCATGAAGGTCATTGTCATAATCTTGTCCTCGTGGTTCTCCTTTATGACTTGCTCATTATCATAACATCATGCATTTTGATTGACTCATTTACCGATGTTTTCACCACTGCTCATGCCATGTATTTGTTGCTGTTCCATGCCATGTATTTTCTGCACTTTCTTTCAATCTATCTTCATAATGGCTCTTCATCTTTTCTGTAGCTTTCATGCTTGTTACCTCTGTCATGACAGTGATTCTGATCTTTGCTATTCCAATAACAGCTCTGTCAACAGTGTCTTCTTGTTATGTTAATGCCTCTGCATGTTTGGCTTTGTAGATGAACTCTATATTTGTGATATGCATGTTCTTCATCTTTATGATGCATAAGTTGTGATGATTGTTATACTGTCACTGTCTTTTTGACTGAGATATTCATTCTCTTTCCAAATCTGCCCCAACCTTATTCAGCATATCACTGATATACTCCATGCTAAAGCTTTTGAAATTTGCAATGATTTTCCTCTAATTCGAAATGAAACAAACAATAAAATTCGAATCTAAGACAGACTCATTCAAAAACGAAAACAAAATGCTACTTAGATGCCTCCAAACGTTAAGCAGCTCATACATGTGCCCTGAAATTATAAAAACGACCATAAAAATCTATCAAATATGCACAAAAATTGTGGGTTAGGGCACGTGTATGAAAAAATGCAGAAAAATGAGAGCAACTTGATAGATTCGGGCCTAAAAGAAAGGGAAAAAATTTGAGCTGATATACCATTGGAAGAGATCGAGTTTGATTATGAATCAAAGACTATAAATGACTTGAGTGAAAAACGGGATTTCCACTACAAAATCACAAGTCTTTGAATGAAGAACAATCTCAAACTCCTCATCTCTAGTAATTAGCCAACAAATGGCAAACTGAAACATGGATTTATAGTGTTAAAAATGACTATCATTTCTCCACTCGGGTTTCTCCAGCAGCGATATAGGTCAAAATGATACATTAAGGCAGTGACGGTTTCAAGGAAGGCATCGCAGGTAAAAAGAATGACATTTTCACTTAAAAACGGCCCATACGGGCTTTTCTACTCACGATACATGCCTCCAAATGTTAATGGCGGGTTTCTCATGTGTTTGCATATCATTTCGCTGCTAGGTATGTTTGAACAAATTTTTAAAGAAGTCTTCTACATATGCAATCCCTCTAAAAATTAACGTCTTTACCCACTAAGAATAAAAACGGGCTTTTTAGTAAGTATTGCGTTCATAACATATATGCAAAAGCCACAAAATTGTCACTATGCCTTTAAGTTGAAAAGGTTTATAAAAATAGGATTCTAATATGCAAATGCATTTCAAAAACCCACCTTTGCTTTATAACGGGATTTAAAATACTCAATACATGTAATTGCTTTATGCAATTGAGATCAAAATCATCACCTTGGAATTTTAGAAGACTAAGGACAAGTTTTAGAAATCACATATAATTGTAATATGTAATGGAAAACAAATTCTCCACTCTCAAAGACCAAATACATATTTAAAATGATATGCAATTGCTTTAGAAAATCCCACCTTCTAAAACTTGGGTTTTTAAATTGCTTTAATAATATAACTCTTTAAATGTGATTTGCATTATTATGATATGCAACTTTAAATAAAAAGCCTACCAAATTGCATTATTTAACACAATCTTTATATGTAACCTTATATTTTTAATGATATGATATGCAGACATGGTTAAAAAAAAGTCCACCATCATTAAAAACTATAAGAAAAACTTCTCAAAAAGCTGTGAAATTTTAAAGTGGGGTTTCTCTACATATAAATGTCATTTTTACTTCATGCAATTAGCAATAAAAAGTCCACTTATAAGGGATTTTTGCAAAGACATGCAATCTGTCCGAGAAACCCCACCTGCAAGATGCTAAAAACTTTAATAACCTGAGCTAGACAACTCCGATTGACGCCTAAGATAGCTCAAAATGAGCGGAATCGAAAATGCCATCAACCTAGGACAAAAATAAAATAAAAAAACAAACACGAGGCCAAAGAAAAATCAACTAAGAAAACGCCTTAGATAATTTAACCTACAAAATTTTCGTAGGGTTGCCCCAATTTTGCAAATACAAAATTGAGGACAACACGTAGCAGATCATTATAATGTCCCCTCCTTAGGTAGGTCAGTTGATAGATGAGGTTGGCCTATCATTTGGTTTCCGTAGGCCAACATATTGTGTAGGGGACCCTTTCAGGGGCGTATGGTGACATATCAGGAATTTGTGAGCTAGTTTGGCCAGTTTTGTGTAGTCTCCCAGATTTTAGGAGGAATCCCTATTTTTAGGGACATACCAGGAGACCTCTAGGATTAGCTTGGAGATTTTTGGCACAGTTCCTATTTTTTAGGAGAGTTCCTAAATTTTAGGAAGGGATTTCTAGTTAGCTCGCAGTTGTTAGACAACATCAATGGACAGGGGACATCAAATAAAACTTAGATCAGAGTCCGGATGTGCGAGCTATGAATAATTGAGGAAAATTTAATTATTTCCTAAGTTGGGGTTAATAAAATAATAATAATAAAAAGGTGATTATTATAATCACTTTATAATAAAATAATAAGTTATAATAAGGGGGTTATGCACAAGTCCCTAGGAGATCATTGTTATAAGTTGTAACTTAAATTGGGGATCTTTTTATAATGATGAAGTCACCCTCATGAGGATTGATCTTATTTGAGGAAAATAAAAGATTAAACTTAGCAACATTTAATAAAATAAAATAACATTAAAGCCCTAAGGAAGTTCAAATATGCATGGAGGTAAAAGGTAATTGAATAGAAGGCATTTTGGAGGGATTTGGCATTCATTCAGAGAGATCATTTTTTCAGAGTAGCATTGGTGGTGAGCTCCACGAGGGTTTGAACCAGGTATACACTTTTCTGGAACGAAATTTCCTGGGAGTGAGTGGAATTGGACGTAGCCCCAATTCCTGGCGACGTGTATTTGTAGATTGGATCATTTGGTGTACTATTTGGAATCATAATTTGGATATTAATTCTCGGACCAGGGTTGAAAGGCAGAGTATTTCCTCATCAGCAGCTAGATCGGTACTTTAGAAGGGAATTTTAATACAGTGGTACATCTTTAGCCTAGCTGTACAGCCATAGAAGCCATTCAACAACTCATTTTGTTGGGCAAGTGTGAATTTTCTGAGTTCCAGGCAGATTTGGTGTATATTTCCTTTGCTGTAGCTGGATCGAGTGTTTTTTTATGGCGCTGACAGTAAAAATCAGAGGTGTTTTCAAATATTCCAGTACCCTTCATTTAGCTGTACATCAGCAGAGTCTAGGTATTGATGCCCAACCTTGATGTGGGAGTAATTAACCAACAGATCGTCACACCAGATCACCGACCTTCAAGCCATGGCAGCAAATTGGGAAGATTTGGGCCTTACACGTGACTGTTGCTGTCATTCATGACACCAGATTTGAAGAATACCTGGTACTGTTGTGTTAAGCGTGGGAAATTTTAATAAAATCACACTCAAATCAGAATTAGTGCTCAGTTTTAAGATTTGGTCTTTTAGCATTGGTCATTGGTTTGTTGTATTGCATTTCTTACTCCAAAAAAACACAAAATCCCAAAACAAAATATAAAAACTTACAGAAAAAATAAAGAAAATCAGAAAAGACATAAAAACTCAAAAAAAAAATCAGACCTTCTCAAATGCTGGTCAAAGTCAGATTTAAATAAAAAGAAATCAGAATTGGCATAGAAAATCAGAATTGGAAACACCAACTGGGGGTAGCCCATTACAATCATCCTTGAGGCCCTTCCATGCGTACTTCTCATGGATCTTTCTATAAGTCTTGAGATATCGTGGGTGTCCTAGTAGGGGTGAATCATGAATCTCCCTCAAGATCTTCTCTTCAACTCTAGCACCGAGTAGATCCTTTCCTTGTAGTTGCCATCATCCACCACCTTGTACCTATCATTATGAATTTGTTCATCCATACACTGGCAAGCAAAGGTGTTCTTGGAGTACTCTACCAACAAATGAGCCCTCCAATCCGTTGAAATCTGAGACAATGAGCATATAGGAGGTCTCCTGGATAATTCATCTGCCACTACATTCTTCTTCGCTTTCACATACCCAATGTCAAAGTCATATGCTTGAATCATGCTCACCCACTTATGTTGTCTCTCAATCTGGTCCTTCTGCTCCAAGAAATATCTCAAATTGTTATGGTCGGTCCTCACCACAAATCTCGCTCCCATGCCATGCATGAAGACAAGCATTTCCTTATAATAGATTGAGTACAATCCCTCGGCTACTGTGAGCTTCCAACTCTCAAAAGCAATGAGATGGCGGTCCTGCATCAAAATTGCTCTAATGCCTTCCCTGGATAACTCGCACTTGAGGACAAAAGATTGAGAGAAATCCGACAATGCTACAATTGGGCATGAACTCATGGTTAGCTTCAATCTATCAAAAGCCCATTGTGCCTTGTCATCCCAATGAAATGCTCCCTTCTTTGTGAGTTTTGTCAAGGATGCTCCAAGCTGTGAGAACCCCTTCACAAAATACTGCAGTAACTGCGTAATCAAAAGAATCCTTGTAACTCCATGGGTGTCTTGGGTGTGGGCCAATCAAGAATTGCCTAAATCTTTTCTTGGTGCACCTGAACTCCTCTTGCGCTAATTATGTGACCCAAATATAGGATTTCTGTCATTCCAAACTTGCATTGGGATCTCTTTGCAAACAATGATTGTTACTTATGATCCCCATTACCTCATCCAAACGCCTCAAATGTTCTTCCCAAGTACTTCTATAAATGAGTATGTCATCAAAGAACCCCAACATTAAATTTCACAGCAACTTGTTGAAAATGTGGTTCATGCAAGACTGGAAGGTAGTAGGTTCATTGATCAATCCAAATAGCATGACCAAGCACTCATAGTGGCCATAGTGGAAATAAAATGCTGTCTTGTGCACATCTTGCTCCCTCACATGAATTTGGTGGTATCCAGAATGGAGATCAATCTTGGAAAAGTAGACGGCTCTGTGAAGCTCATCCAATAACTCATCAATCCTGGGAATGGAGTACTTGTTCTTGATTGTCTTTTTGTTCAATGCTCGGTAGTCAATGCACAACTTGAGAGTATTGTCCTTCTTCTTCGCCAAGACCACACAAAGATGCAAAGGGACTCAAACTAGGTCTGATATATGCCTTGTCAAGGAGCTCTTGAATGGTTTTCTTTATCTGATCCTTGAACTTCTTGGGGTGGCAATAGGGTGTAGTGATGACCGGCTTGGCTATGTCCTCCAACTCGATTGTTTGCTCAAAGCCTCTATGTGGGGGTATTCTTGGTGGAATGCCACTGAATACCAAACTATGGTTGCCCAATACAACCTCAATCTCATCATCATGGAAGTATGCTTGCTGTTTTCTTTGTGGTTGGGTCTCGACCAAACACTTGTGCTGCCCAAACGACCTCATCATGTCTGAAAATGGCCTCCATGCGCTTGGCCAAAATCTGTGTAGCTTCCATTGAACATTCCTCGCAACACACCTTGCCATCTACCTTTAATTAGAACTCCTTCGTCTTGAAGCTCGGTGTGTATTTGTCAAGGATCTCCTGTACTGTCCCCTTTTTGGCTAGGTCAAGAAATAGGGAGAATTGCCTTGCAATCCAAATTGCCAGAGACTTTTGTCCTTCATGTCCTTTGATTGGGTCCATTAAACCATCCATAGATAGAACAACTAAGTGCCTCTCAGAGATATCTGTGACTAGAATGGAAACTCTTTTGAACTCCATGATATAATTCTCAATTGACCCATTTTGCTTGTCTTGGATTCGCTCTTTGAAGTATAGCTTTGGATCCTTGTTATCAAATCTCTCTATCAGTATCTTCGTGAATTCTATATAGGATGTAATTTTTGCATGTCCCATGGTAGTCATCCCATGATACCACCATTCATGTGCCACTCCATCCAATTGTAATGCCGCATATTTTATGGCCTCTTTTTTTTTTCATAGGGTTCAATTGGAAGTAGGTGTCTGGTTTTTGCACACATAGCCTTGCTATAGTCTTCCCTAACCCATCAAAGTATGGGATGCTTAGTTTGTCCACTTTTCAAGTTCTGAATGCCCATCCTTGTATCACTTTCGCGGCATATTTTTCATCCTTAGGTCCATGTATTCTTTTAAGGACATTTTGGCTTGAAAACCACTATCTATCCAATCTTGTCTAAATTGATCTTGCAAATCCACTAATGTCGGTTCTACCTCTTTGGATTGTTCATTTCAGGAAGTGAAGGTGGGAATTCCAGGCCATGAACTTGATGTGGTTGCTTTACTCTTTGGACTTTTGTTTTGGGATTGTCCTTCTTGTCCACTCTTGCCCCCATTGCTATTGTTGGAGATATTTATCATGGCGTGGGTTAACATATCCAACAATTGTGTTAACTTGTTTTAGGTATCTTTTTGTTTTGCAAAGAATTGATTCATTTTTCCATTAAGATCTTCTTCACCCATGTTTTGCTTGTCATTGGAGCTTCATTCGGATCTTTTTTGAAAGTAGTGTTGATGTGAGTTTTGTGACCACTCCAACGTGTAGGATGAAATACTTAGTATTCCAGGATGAAACACCAAATATCAAATCCTCTCTCGAATAAGGAAGCTTAGATGCTAAACAATGTATATGATTGTGTGATCAACTAAGGCAACCCCAAGGTTCCTTCTAATCGTGGACTTAAGTTAGTCATATGATGTGATATATTGGGTATCACAAAGGGAGTTACGCCGTTCATTCAATGGATATCAACTTTGCAAATGCGAATGATTTGGAACGATGGCTCTTCAACTATTTCTAATGAAACAAAGTGCAAAGAGGATAAAGATTTTAAGAATCTATTCTTGCTCTAACAATGTAAGAGACTATTAATTCAGTTTGCCACTATGCATTTGGACAGTATAGCTTATGATCGGTGGCATCATGGACTTGTCTCATCACTAGGTTCGACAGGAAGGATGTGGAAGTCTATTATAGGGAATTGGATCCATTGAAACAAGTTGGTAGTATGGACTCCTATGCTAGTGAATTCCAAAAGATTGTAGTTATGGTTCCGGAAATGCCTGAGAAAAGAGTTACAATACTCTTTGTAGAGGGATTGCATGATAGGAAGAGAGGATTGGTGAAGGCTCATAAGCCTAAGACTTTGGATGAAGCTATAGAGCTTGCACTTGATTTAGACACTACTTCATATCAGCCACCAAAAAGAAACTTCAAGAGCTCAAAACCAAATCAGAAATTTCACAATCAGACCAAGAACATGCCTTCCCCAAATCGTTTTTGAGATGAGGAAGAAATTGTGTCACATGTAAGAAACAATGTGACTTTTTGAAGGGGATTGCATCCCTTTCCTGGAAGAAAAGTGAGACGCGTCATTATAAAAACATTCAATAGTTGTAGATATCAACATTTCGATAAGGATACTCATTGTAGGCACCAAACTTTGATACAAAGGAATCAGATTTCTAAGGTGTCGCTTCTACACAAGTCACATAAAAATACTCAATGACTTCGATAGTCTGATAGACTTGACACACCAATGTTGAATAACGGGTTTAAGAATGAAGCTAAATGGTAGAATAGAAAGCTAGAAGTGTGCTAAATGGCCTAGTAGGCAAGAAAACCAGAGGAAGGCGAAATGACACAATTCACAAAAGGCTACTTAGAACCAATCATGATGTTTGGAAATGTATGCTCGCTTGTAGGAGCTACTATACTGTAGGAATGACCTTTAAAGGTGATAGGGACTAGTAGAATGATGAAGAAAGAGAGGGGATCTGATGCCACTCGCACAATAATACTTGATTTGACCTTTTACAGATGTCCTTGACACAGACATTGTGAAAGATCTTTACTTATCTGCAACAGAGTATAAGTTTCAATCCCAAGGAATTGTGCATAAAAGGTGTTGTAATCTGAAATAAAGTAATAAGATATGAAGTTAATGGATGTGCTTAAGGAGACCAAATCAAGGGTTGTAGAGTCCTTGCTAGACATGTTAATGAGGAAAGAGGAAAGAAGCAAATTTTGGGCCATGTAGTCATCATTGGTAACATTCATTTCGCCCCAAGAGATCTATTCACAAGGTACACTTGTACTATGAAACTACTGCACAAATTGTTCTCATAATAATAGGAAATGAGAAATGCGCGAAGTAGGTTAAAGTTTAAACATAGATCTAAGTGGCAAAAGTATCTACACAAGTCATTTCTCTCCATACCTTCTCCAAATTCACAGACCAGAGGTGTCTTGCATTTTATCTCTAGGAGGCCACTAGGCTCAGGAACCACACACTCCAGATCCGGCATCCTGAGACTCCCCTCTCGCCAGGTCATTACTTCCTTTGTCACAGTACTTCACATAGCTTGCGACACCAAGCGTCAGCCTGGCTCTTGTTAGCCGTATATCGGACTTAGTTGGTTATGCGCCGACGGTACTTAGTTACTACCCTTGGTTAGTTACTTCCGTTGGTTGAGAACGGGTGGCGACGGTTGTTCGCACCGTTTCAGGGTTGATATAAACATTGTACTTGCCAGTTGAAGGCATCATGATCTGGTTGCTATTGTAAATGTACTTCAGTTATGAATGATCAATAAAAGACTGTTATTATATCCTTGTGTTTCTGTAACGTCTATGCTTAAACTAGGTTACCCCAGCGGGTAAACATTTGGCGCCGCTGCCTAGACGGACTCGGAACTGGATGGCGTACGGAGACAATGGGCTTATCTGTTGATGAAATAAACCCCAAGGCAGACGATGAACGTACAGAACTGTACGAAGGGGAAGATAACCAGACACGGGAATTCAGAATTCTGTTTTAGGCGGCGGTAGAAACTTATGTCCGTCGGGAAGCGTACCAAGCGGAAGTCCCACAGAGTGCAGTGTGGTCTAGCATCGAGGCTAATCCTGCAGCCAACCGTCTGTTAAATCATCTTCCACGGCTGTTGGCACAAGTCTCACTTGCACAACGCGCTCGTCTGGAGGAAAGTGCTCGGGAGGAACGACGACAAGCAATCCTCTGAGTGTATCAGGAACGGGAGAGTAAACGACTTGAAGAGGAACATGATGGCAAACGCCGTCGGGATTAGGCGTGTTTAAAGGCGACCGAAGGAAGAAGGGACACAGTGGAAAAATAAGAATGACGAGGTCATTCATCTGAAATATTGTTATAGAAACATGAATGAATAAAAGGGTTTGTTTATTTTACAAACTTTATGTTGATTATTGGAGTAAAGAAAGCATTTATACCCAATCAATTAAATAAAAATAGGAATTTAAAAAGGGATCTCGAAGGAGAACAAGCTCTCCGAAAGACAGTTCTCGACAAACAACAAGCCGAGCGAAGGGAGAGGTTCAGGAGACGTGCCGAAAGACTGCCGGAGGGGGCAAGTGAAGGCGACAGTCTAGAGGAACCTACCCAGGAGGACGGCAGAAGTGACGACGAGGAGCTGTTAGAAGAAACAACAAGCTTGCTCGGGACCCTAACACTAACCCCAAGGACAAAAGCTAGAAGGAAGGCTGAAGAGGAAGCCGAACGGAGAGTACGGGTGTGGAGTTGCTGCCGAAAGTGTTGAAGTGACAGAAAGGCACAAGGATCACACCACTCCCAGTAGTTCAGAAACATCAGTGATCCCTAAACACACATCTGGAGGACCGATGCCGGCAGGACTATCCCAGCCTGTGGCACAACCGGTACAACAAACACCTCCAACCCAACCAGCGACGCAGCAGTTGGTACAGACCAACCGCCCACCATCGAAGACAAATATGGCCGGTAACAAGAAGTTACCAAAATTCCATGGTGATGGAAAAGAAGATCTCGTTCGGCATTGCCGCACATGCAGGACGATTTGGTCGGCGAATGGAGTCGCCGACTAGGACGGGTGGATGAAACAATTTCCAGCAACCCTCCAAGGGGTAGCAATTGACTGGTACTTCGACTTAGATAAAACCGGATTAACCACGTGGGATTTGTTACAAAAGGCATTCGAAAAAGAATTTAGGCTCCTCTGTGACGACAACGAAATCGTCTCCGAAATATACGAAACTAAGCAGGGAAAGGAGATCGTACGGACTTATGGCCGACGGCTAAAAGAACTTGTTGGCAAAATGGAAAGTCAGCCAGCCGATGGTTTAAAGAAAAGATGGTTTGTCGAAGGGCTACAGTCACACCTGCGGAGGAAGATGAAAATAGTTCCTCCCACCTCTTACGATGACGCATACAACCGGGCGATGGACCTGGAGAGCGAGCAAAAGACGTCAAAGAAAAAGAAGAAAAACCAGTCATCGTCATCCGAGGAGGATGAGGACGACACTTCAGGAGACAAGAGCAGCAGTGACAGAGAAGCAAAGAGAAAAGTCACTGCACTACAAAAAGACATGGAACGAATGCTTAATGAATTTAAAAATATGAAGGGTAGCACCAGTAGAAATGAAGGAGAGTTGTGGTGCACTGACTGCAAGGAGGCCGGTCATACGAAGGGCGCATGCCCCAAGAAAATGTTCTGCGATATTTGCCAAATGACGGCCCATTCCACAAAGGAATGTCCGTTCAACATGAAGACACGAGGCAACCAACAAGTCTTATTCACGCAGGAACTGTCAACCTCCACAGCCACAGGAAACACACAAAACACGACATCGTCGGGCGACTACAGGAATAATAACCGTCGTGGAGGAAGAGGAAACGACAACAATAACACCGACAGAGGTAGGAGTCGCATCCAGTACGATGCCACTGGGAGGCCAATGATTCAATGTCGGGCATGCAGCCAGTGGGGACATTTCGCGAGGGAGTGCCTGAAGGGAGAAAAGCCGCAATTCCTTTGCAAATGGTGCGGGCCTGGAGACCATGACGAGGCAAAATGACCGAAACTTGGCGTAAACCTCCTAAATATTGAAGGCAACAAAGAGGAGGTGTTGGTAGTTACCCGAGGGCAAGCAAAGAAGGGTACCTATCCACATCCAGAAACTGAGAAGAATAGAGTGCGAGAGGCCAAAGAAGAAATCGACAGATTGATGGCCGAACGGAAAGAGACGCACGACGCCACGGGAACCTCTCACGGCGGCCAGGCCGAGCACAACATCCTAAGGCAAGTAATGCAGAGGGAAATCCCAGTACAACTGGGAGACCTCCTTACAGCCATGCCACAGTTAAGAACAACTCTCCTTAACATGGTACCGACTCCTAACGTACCAAAGGCGATGGAGAAGGGAAAACCCCTTGGGAAGGGAAATTCTGTTGAGGACCCAATGTTGTTGGCACTCAACACGGGAAGGCACCCTGCGGTAATAGAGATGGGAATTCTCGGCAAAATATTGACGGACACAATCATTGACGGGGGATCGGGTGTCAATGTTCTACCTGAGGAAACATGGAAAAATCTTGGGCGACCAACACTGTGGCCGCCAACCTTCCAACTGGTAGGAGCGGACCAACATGGGATCAAACCCATAGGAACATTAATGGCACAGAGGATCATGATTGGCACCCAACCGTTCGTAATGGACTTTGTAGTCATTCCGGTGAAGAACGGATACGACGCCCTCCTCGGGAGAGGATGGCTTGTACAAGCAAAAGCCAAACACGACTGGAAACGGAATGCAATTTCCATGGAAAGAGATGGTCGGAAGTTTACAATTGATTTGAGAAATCAATTAGTTAGTGAAGACCTGGCATCTTCGTCAGGATCTGACAACGAGGAAGACGTCGACGAAGGGAGACAACACATGGAGCCCAACAAGGAAGGGGTGCTTGAACTCAAAAAGTACTCAGAAGATGACCTAGATTCATTAAATGGGCTCTTCCATTGGCAGATGGAAGATTACGAAGTGTTTCTGTGCAACATGTTGCAGGTGGAGGAAGACTCCAACCAATTTCCTCTGGAATACAAAGAATATAAAGGAGAATCCCAAATAGAGGAGAATCCTGCACATGAATTTGCCAAGGACGAACCAATCAAATACAAAGAAGCAAAGTTGAAGGAGATAAACTTGGGGGATGAGGAAAACCCAAAAATCATCCTGATGGGAGACGACTGGAACCCAGTATTGAAGACAACAACATTTAAAATCTTCACCGAATACAAAGATGTGTTCGCCTGGACCTACAGAAACCTGAAGGGTGTCCCTCTAGAGCTATGCGTACATAGGATCCCCTTGGTTCCAGGAGCCCAACCTGTGCGGAAGAGACCGTACAAAATGAACAAGAATTATGCGGCAAGGGTGGAGACGGAAATTGAACGGATGTTGGAAGCTGGTATTATCTTTCGGGTTGACACAAGTGAGTGGGTCTCCCCCATAGTAATCTCTCTAAAGAAAGAGGCTGATAAGATCCGCATCTATGTAGATTTTCGATGCCTCAACGTAGTGACAATTAAGGATCCCTTCCCCATTCCATTCACTGATAGCATATTGGAGGAAGTAGCAGGTCACGAGATCTATTCATTTATGGATGGGTTCTCGGGATATAACCAGATATCCATTGCGGAGGAAGACAAATTGAAAACAACCTTTGTAGTGGAGG
>MU226586.1:2475776-2491593 GCA_018584345.1 Thuja plicata | reverse complement strand
TTACTATTTAATATTCAAAATTATGTTTATATTAGTTTTATTTTATATTATATTATAATTTATTTATATTTATATATTATTTAATATTATATATATGTAATATTAAATACTACATAAAAATATTTATTATATTTATATTGTTTTATGCTACATTATATATTATTATATTATTTTAAATAAAATTTTATTATATTTATTATAATATAATTATATTTTATGACTATTATGACTGGTCTTGTACATCCATCTCTTTATATATCACCTTTTATTAAACTATGTAATATCAACCAATCACATAAAATAAATATATAGTGATTCCATTTAATTTCACAAAAAAATTATTGAAAACAATAGACTATCATATTAGGAGCCTAACTTTATTGTATAAAAAAATGATTGAAACTTAGTTGTTAACTTTCTTTTATTAGTAGTTTTTATTATACATTTTTAACTTCTTTTGTAATGCTTAAATAACATTTTGGCAGGAACTTTGTTGCTCTGCAACCTTGTTTAATAAATGACAATATAATGGATTGTTGTTCTCCGGCAGTTGTTAGTTGCTGGCGGTTGGCACTCCTAACCAACCGCTGAGTGCTATATATTTCTGGCTTGTATTGGATTTGAGGGGCTCTATTGTTGTATACATTACATGTTGATGATAAAGTTATATCTTTTTGCCATATTGATGTGTTCTTGAATTATTGTATTGAATATGTTCATTGTTATATTTCTGTTTACTTTGTAAGTTAAAGCATTCATTGTAGGGAGTAAACATTTTGGTGCCGTTCCCCATTCTAGCTGATGTACGATCAGGAAGTAGCGGTGCCAGTGGAGTAGACGGCACCAAGCCTAAGAATTGTAGTGGAGAACTATCTTGGTGACGCGAACAACTTGAACAAACTTTTAAATCTCACAAACATGGACGAATTGAGGATGAAGACACAATCGGTGACAAAGGTGGCCCAACGACAATGGAAGTTCTGGCATGACAAAAATCTCCAACGGATGAACTTCCAGCTGGGATAGTTGGTGCTAAAATATAATTGTCATAACGAACTTTGACTCTTGATGTTCAGAGTTCATTGGTTGGGGCCGTAGAAAGTCAGGGAAGTTGGCTTGAATGGTACAATTAAACTATCAACTCTTGATGACAACCCCATCCAAGATCCTCTAAATGGTTTGAAGTTAAAAATTCACAGAGAGAGGGAGAGGCTGATTGTGGTAATAAACATGTTGAGGCATGCGCCCCGTGGAGGCTGGATAATTGGACGAAGTGAAGAGCTTAAAGAAGACCCTGTAATAATCAAAGAGCCTTATAGGCTAGACCTAGATTGGGTGTAGCCAATGATGGCAACAAAAGAAAGGCTAGAAAGGAAGAATGTGGATGGCATCATAGTCCCAAGAGTCCACAAACACCTTGCCAATGCACTATTTGGCACACCCGCATTATGGGTCCAGTTGAATGGCTATTGGAAATGGAAGGCCCCATATAAGGGGAGACGTGAAGGGTATTTTGCATATGACAGATGAAGAAGCAGAAAGAATGCGCAAAGAAGAACAAGCCCAGATGATGTGATGACCCCTATTTGGGTGTCTTGGAATTAAGGGATAATTAACTTGAATTCTTTACACTTACTGTCCTGATACCATTATAAACTCATATAATTGACAATACAAAGTCAATGATAAGTTAAATGCCTAATATCAATGCCTTTTGCTTTCTCTAATTTAGGTAATTAGATGTATCTTTAATGAGTTGATCTTATAAATAAATTTGTATTTAATGTGATGGCCACTATGATCTTTGTTGTATTAGATATGGCAATTTAATATACAGGATGATCTTGTCTTATAGTTGCTCCTTACAATTATATTTCTATGCAGTAGGTAATTCTAAAATATTTGCGATAAAGATTATGATATTACTTAGAATGAGCACGTGGTTTTATCTGATGTGAATATTTATTCTTGCAACTGTAGTGTCATCTTAGAAGGATAACTAACTGGCTGCAACCTTCTTTGGGATAATAAGACAAATGCTCAAAGGAGAAAATCTTAAATAAGGTAAATAAGAATCTCTTGTAACCTGATTCCTCCCCGAAATGATTGACTTCAATATATACATACATATATATACATATATATATATATATATATATATATATATATATATATATATATATATGTCATCATTATTGAATGGTTGCATCTTTAGACATGTCCGCATGTTTGTAAGATCGCACCCTAAATATTGCTAACCAATGATTAACTAACTAAATCAATTTTTTAATCGAACTCTCCTCCCTTAGCATTTGCTCGTGACTGGTTAAATCGATACTTATGCTATAAAATCAGTGGCTATTACGTCTAAGGTGTCCTTACTAATCGGTGCCCATCCATTTGTTATCCTCGATGTCTCTTACCATTAACGATGTGATTAAGGTTTTTCAATGTTGAGTTAGGAACCTGCAACGACTCAATCCTCATTCATATTTGACCTTGAAGAGATTAGTATTTTTTTCAAGTCTTTGTAATATATGTATCCTCACTAAGCGGTGGAAGTTTGATTGTATCCACGTTCCTCATGGATAATTGTAGACCTATTCGTATGTTTGTTGATTTGTAGCATCCTTATTGAGGTCGTATTCGATAATTTAGCATTCTCAGTTGATTCTCCTTATCGTTAGCGGATTTGTTTGACTTAATCAAATATAGTATTGCGCTATCCACTGAGTTGGTAATAGGGTAATCTGCATGGGAGGAATTGCTTCCATTTGACGTGGTGTGACATTTGTTAAGGTCTCCATGATTAATACAAATCCTTGATGATAGTAATCTTGACTATATTGTATTTATATTATTCTATTATAATTTAATGTTTATTATTTATAGTTATTATTATATTAATAAATAATATATTATTGTCAATAATTACTATATTAATATTAAATAGATTACATTATTTATTAATTTTATTTATCCATTATTAAATCCTATTTTGGGAATGGGGACATTACAAATGATGTCCAAGAAGAAGAGTTAGAAGAGGAAGAAACTTGGAGCATGGAGCCACTATCAGACCATGCCTGAAAATGGTTGTGAAAATAGATGATTTATTTTGTGGAGAGACAGATACAATTAGTTAATCATCCAAAGATGCGTGGACAATGGGACAGAGCCCCCAATCTTACCTACCTCCAATTCATTGTGGAAAGTCATCTCTAACCCCACAGGAAATCCAACAATCAATGGATAAGTAGTCTGGTATCACAAGTATGGTGGACGTAGATGGAAAATACAAGGGTATTGGACCAGCACCACTCATTGATAAAATATTTGATCTTGAATATATTGGAATATGTTGTGAGAACGAGAGTTACAAGACACCCCCAGGAACTTGTTGTTGATTTGCCTTGGAAGTTAAGGTTCAACCCAATATCGAACCAAGGGGAATAAAATGGAAAGTGGACAAGGAAAAAGGAGAACCATAGAAAAATCCAAATGGCTACATGAAGGATTACAAAACTGGCAAGATTAAGAAAATGAAAAGGAAGAATTGTTACTGAGTTGTGAAAAATAGACTAAATAGAAAGAAAGGAGGGAGATAAGCCCCAGCTGTTGAAAAGAAAAAAATCAAAAGGTATGAATTTTTGTAAAAAAATGAAGGTCAAAAAGTTTAAAATGGAAAGAACAAAGTTAGGAAAAGTATGGAGAAATACATATTTTATTAAAAAAATTAAAGGTAGAAAATATTATAGAAGGAATAAAAAATATGCAAGTGAAGAGAGAAAAAAAGGAAGAAATAAAAAGTGCTAGTGAAAATAAGGGGTGTAAGGCAAAATTAAAGAAATTAATCGTTCCTTTAAAACCAAGTGTTTTATTAAAACACTAAAGCATATAAGCACTTATAAATTGATTATGAGGAAAGATCTTTTCACAAACGCAAGAAAGGAAGAACTGCAGGCGAATTCACAAAGAAGGTTGCAACCATTCTTACCAAGACCATATGCAGTCAAGGAGGCCGTATGTGAGTTGCATGAGCCGTGTGTGCAAGGAACATAGTTGTACAAGCAAGAGAAATTTTTTTTGTACAGGTGAGAAAGAAAAGTATTGTACGAAGAAGTGTCGTACAGCCAGCTAAAATCATATGCAAAAGATATCAGGGAGCCATATGATTAAGAAAGGGAAGTGCCCTACGGGCACGACAAGGAGAAAGGGTCGTATGGATATGAGTTTGAGCCATGTGAATTGGAGTTTGTGGCATATGGGCATAAGCTAGTCGTAGAGTGTGAACAAAATTTGGTAAGTCCATATGGGAGGAAGAGTGAAGCCATATGGTGTTGAATGGTGAAGTTGACAGATCGTATAGTGCCGAATGGAGAGGTTACATGCGCCAAGTGCAAATCTACACCATACAACGTTGGCATGTAACTATACGACATTAACATGCAGAAGTAGTACGAGATAGAACAAGGGAAGTGGTACGACCAAAGTCCCAACATGGTCAAAATGAGTTTTGGGGACCCTAGTAGTTACGACAATTATTCGACAAAGAAGAAAACTGGAAAGACAAAGGAAAGATATCACATCACGCAACCATGACAACAAGTAGCAGCGGAAAGAAGAAAATAAGGTCGAAGGTGCAAAAGGATGAGAGGGAGACGGTGGACACCCTGGCATTTCAGAGTGTCATTGGTAGTGATTGTGTTCGATTCATTTTTCATATTTGGAGAGAAACTATCTATAAACCCATATAAATTGAATCACTGTGCTTAGGGTTAATTATGAAAGTTTGGAATTGGACTTGGTTCTATAGCTAATTTTGGTGAGCTAGTAGAATTGGGTGTTCTGGTGGTGCTTCTACTTCCACTATAGTCTCCTTACTCAAATTCGTGATTTCTCCTTGAAGAGAAGAATTTGTAAATTCAATCGATTACATCAGAATTGTGGAGAAAACCTAATGTATAAAGGAAACAGAGAATCTTTAGAATATTCTGGTTGGCGATAGCGACATAAATCATCCAACAATCTCTTCCTTGATATCAACACGAGTTTTTGTGATAATGTTTCATCACTTATAAGTGTATCAACATCAATATAATTTTAGAAAGCTAGGTGATCATACACTTATCGAAAGAAATGAGATATTTTAATACAGTAATCTAAGAATTCATTCATAACACGACGATGAGGACAAATACATAAGGTTCGTGGCTTTATCTTTGATGCATGTTAGGTCAATTTAGCAAAGTCTTGGTTTTTTTTGTGGTTTGTGTTTGTTTGGGTCAAAGAAGGTCGTTTAAGACCATTTTGGGTCATTTGAAGATCATTTGTGTAGGTTTGGGTGGTTAAATATCAATTTTGCAAAAAATGCCCGAAGTTGCAAAAATATTGTCATGTCAAACAAAAAAGTGGCAAACTTACAAAATGGTTACATTTGCCAATGTAATCGGTTGAGGAAGTTAGGAAAGGGTGGAAATTGATGTAAAAAGGTATGTATGCACGAAAAATGAAGGTTGGAGAAGGATTGAAGGGAAAAGCCTTCTTTTTGCATGTTTTCCTTGTATTTTCCTGTGTAACAGCCTGGATTTCAATTGGTACGACCTTGTACAGACTGGTATGGGTCTAAAACTTATATGGATGGACAGATAATTTTATTTCAGATGTTTTTTGTTCTTACTAGTCCGTAAGAAAAGATTGTTTGATTGGTCTAATAAGCCAATCTTCCTAACAACCTTGTTAAAAAACTAGGGTTTCTAGAGACCAAGAATAAGTTATAAGTCGACCTTCCATTGTTGGAAATTTGTGAAAACTGGTGGAAGGGATTGTATTGACATGGTCTTCAATGTCTCTAAAGGGCAGACCTTAGTACATTTGCATGTGAAAATGGTTGACAATATGTTTCATTTGGTGCATTCATGGTCCAAGAACTAGTGATTGAAAAGGGTTTCATCAAAAGGTGTTTGTTTTGGCTTAGAGAAGGGTAGAACCAATACCACGGTCCTCTAGAGGATCATGTAAGATGTGTTAAACCTAATTTGCATGACGATCTTCAAGATTTATGAAGTTACTTGCATTAGGACAACAATGGCAATCTCAAGTCTAGATCTAGAAGAAGCTATTTTGTATCAATGGGTTGTTTGAACGATTGCAATTGAAGGGATGGTGTAAGGGCCTCATTGTGTAGTCTAAGAAGCTTGCATATCCAATGCTGAGTGGACTTGGGCAAGAAATAAATTTGATTCTCCTAATAAGGCCAATGGCTAGGTGTTAGGGATTTTATGTCTGGAGAGCTTGGAGTTGAAGCTATGCAAACTTTGTGAGTCTTTATTGCATGATTGTGTTGTTCTTCTTCCCTCTGCATCAATCTTTCTGCGAATGCACTCATGGGTTCGGTGTAAACAAAAAAAACTAGGTAGTGGACAATATCGAGGTTGTTCCAACAAGCTCCACTTCTTTGGAGTCAGTTTCGACTAGCACTACTATGAACAAAGAATGATCATGTGAGCAGTTCTACAGAAAGCAGTCGCAGCTGGCATTTGCTTGCATTTATTCTGAGCCCCTTTCTTTAGCAAAATGAGAGTAGCCGATCTTCCCTCCACTTGGATTAATGTTTGTAGGAACCAAAAAATTTAGGTGGAGCTGCAAGGAGATGCTTCGTATGTTTGGAATATGACTATCGACGTTTGAGCACCACATGTTAGAAATGTATGCGTTTATAAACTGATTTTTTTTTAGACTGTAGCAGCCAATATTGCTTACCAGGCAATCTTTTCAGTGGAATATTTTGCATATTGTTTCTGGTTGTTATAGCTTTGATATTCGATATATTTGTTAGTGACTTCAATTTAGGAATAAGAAACATTGATGTATTCCTTTTCAAGTGCAATAAACAAAATCATGCACTCTGATTGAAACCACTGCATTCCCATGGGTTATCTTCCACACCTGCAGACATTTAGATCTGTGAAGGTTTTTGTCTTCACAAATAATTCTTGCCAAACCCTAGCTCTGAGAGCTCCAGAGTGCCAAACATGAATTACCAAAATAATTTCTCAATAATACCAAATGAATCCACTTTTCACTTTTTATTTCCTTCTTAACTTGGGCACCCTAATTAGGGTTGTAAGACTTTAATTTTGTCACTCGGTGAAATTTTTTTTCTACTTTATTAAAAATTCTTCTAATTCCTCCTTGGGTGTCCACTTTATTAATCCCATTTGTGACTTTTAATTAAGTTTATTTAATAAAATAATAATGTTACATTATGAATTATTTTAAAGTAACCTAAATTATTCTAAAGTCACTTTATAAAGTAACTTAAATTTATCAAATTAAAACGTTAGTTAACTATAGAATAACTTTAACATTTTTAAGTTTTTTTACTGAAACCATCACCTGACCTCTCTAATTGAAACCTGATGTTACACTTGGTCCTTGAGTGATGTGTAAATATAGCACGCCAACTACTAGTCTCCTAAAAACTCGGAATCCTCCTAAAAAACAATAAATTGTCTCTAAACATGTGAAATGACTCATAAATTGCCCCTTGCAAGGCTCCATAAGCTCCAAGTGGTCAACAAACGAACTGCAAGTCTCTTAAAAAATAGGAACGTCTAAAAAATAGGAGACTGGCTCTGAGCTCCTAGAGGTCACACAAACCTCCCAAAATAGCCACAAGACCCCTAAATGGTCTCCCTGTCCATTGTATTATCCCGTGGGACCCCTGTTGATAGGCTAACCTCTGTAAAAGATACAAAACTAGGAAATGGGGGCATTACAGATATAACTTAATAGTGAGTAATATGTCATTGGAGTGATAAAGATCAGGTGTAAGCAAGGATTCTTGGACTAGTCATTGTATTCAATCTGTTTTGAAATTACACTAAATTGTAACTGAGCTCTCAAATAATGTTTGTTTTAATTAATTATATTAAGTCATTTCATAAATATTTAGGGATATTACACCCTTGTGTCAACCCACAAATCCGTCAATGAATCATTCATAGACTTCACCTCTTTTGACAATAAGGTGCTCTGCACTTTGTCACAACCTTGCCCTTTAATTGTTTGGAACTTTATTAATTGCTTTCACCATGCGGTGCCAATATGGTGAGTGAACAATATTGAAAGTCGATTCATTTGCATAAATACATCTCACAATGTTTTAATCAGATTTGTGACTCCTTGTGAAGTGCCATGTCTAACGGTTGTTTTTTTCTCATTTGTGTGAACACATCATTTTGTTTTCTAGGTGTTGCAAAAATGGGCATCTCTATAGGATTGGGACTTAGTTGGTAGAGGAGGGATCTCATTTCTTGAGATATTGTTTATAATAAATGTTGATTTGATTTATGACTTGTTGCTTGATCTTGTTTTTTCCTTTTTCATTAATATATGCTATGACTTGCTTTCATGATATGAATACATTATTTCTTCCTAAGAAAGCTTTGATGCTGTGTTTAGGGATGCCACAAAAATATGAATTGACTTGATTGTATGAGCTTGAATAGCTGATAGCTCTCTTGTTGCAAATATAAATATAGCCCCCAACACTTGGAACTTGCTCTACTATATTAAGATATTTCCCTAGGAGAATGTATTGTCCCCTTATGTTAATTCTTACGAAATTAGGGACCATTAACTCACATATCAATTGCCACAAGCTTCTTTCCAAAAAGACTAATATCACTTAGAATGATGATAATTTGTAATGTCCCTTTTCTAGAATGGGATTTAATAATAAATAATAAAAATAGGTTAATGAAACGAAATAATTATATAATTTATTATTAAATTAACTATAATATAGTAACAAAATACTATAATATATTAATAAATAAGTATATGTAATTATAATATAATTATAAATAATAAATAATTAATAATTAAATAAATAATAAATAATTAATAATTAAATAAATAATAAATAATAAATAATATTAAGTCATCCTAGGGTTGCGATTTGCATCAGATTTAATTAATAAACTAATAAATGCAATGACATAAGGGAGGATGTGTCCTAAAGACACAACCCTTGGGCAAATAAGATATAAGTAGATTTGATCGACCTTGGAAGGGGGAGCACCGAGAGCCTCATCAAATAAGAGATAATAAAGAAATCGAAATATTTAAAAGCGATAATCAAAGTGACTAATGATTTATCAAGGAAATCAAAACAAATATTGAAATCAACACAAATATTAAAATCAAAACCTACGTGAGATGGAGTGATTAGCAAAGGAATAATATTTTTGAACATGAGGAAGCTTAATTTATCTTGGCTGTTCATTCGTATATTTCATCAAAGACAGAAGTTGAGCAATTAATGTTTTACAGTCGTAGCACCCAATGATGACGAGTGGTGAGGTTGTTCTGTTTCTTCACATGATATTTGCAAACCGGAGTTAAATCACTGCTCGAGTATCTTGGAGGATATAGTGGTGAGTAATATGAGGAGAATGAATGAATGAAGGAATTTTAATAACGTCCACGAGGCCAGCGGCCTAAGGGACCAAGATAGAACCAATTAATCTGTTTGGTGAAGTTTCTCCAAGTAGACCCTTTTATTGTGGATCCTCGTTTGGAAAGTAGCCGTATTGTGTAAGTTTGCCTCTTCAAAAAGTTCATTCAAACTGTTCATCTGTAAGTTGTTTTCATAATGATTGCGAATATCCTCATAAGCTGCACATTCCTTGATAAAATGCCACTCCGTTTCAACCACCCCTCTGCTGCAAAAATTACAGGTTCTTTCTTCCCACATCTCTTTGGGAACTTTCCATCTACCAGTTTCGCATCGTAAATGATGAGAGCTGGTCCTCAACTGAGCCATCAGAATTTTTGCCTTGACTTTAATTGTTGAACCTAAATATTCTTTATCGCCATGGTCCCACTTGGGGTTAAATTCTTTGACATAGTAAGCTTTTTTTCTACCTTTCTGTTTTGTCCACATGGCAGTTTTGAATTTCTCTAATACCCACTTTTTTATCTCTATATTAGTGTTTGGGCACTCATGGGGGTTTATGTTCCATTTGTTTAACCACTTGCTATTTTGTTTGTTCCACGTCTTTTTCCTCCGTTCTAACTCCTCCGCCACTACCATCCTAGGCCAACGATGCATATCCATATTACCCACTTTTTTTAAGTAGCATAGCAAGCGAATAATTGTTGAGGCTTCAATCGAAAACATACCAGCCTCCGCCAAAAGGATCTCATATGGGACCGTCGACTTGACCTTGAGGTTACTAGTGATGAGATGTTTTTGGATTCTTTCTATCTGCCGCCATTTGTGATTTGACATGTTACTCCCCCAAACCTCACACCCATAGAGAATAACCAGAACCACCAAGAGACCAGAGAGAGTCTTCCTAGTCTTCCAATCGCACAACTCAACTTTCCTGCATCTATTCTGAAGGAGGTAAGAGGCTTTCCAACCCCCCTGTATTCTTTTTGATTTGCATGTTTCCCAACTTAACCTATAGTTGAAATTAATTCCCAGGTACTTGTACTCTTCCACAATCTCTAAAAAGCTGCCCTCAAAAAAAAAGTATGCTGCTATTTTTTCTTTTTCAAAGAAAAGATCATGATTTTAGTCGTAGAGGCATTAATTTGCATCCCCAACTCCTGGCAAAAAAGCACCAAAATTTTCAAATGCTCTCTCAATCCTAGAGCAGATTTTGCAATAAGAATAAGGTCATCAGCGTACAAAAACAACCTCACCACATAACCCGCCAACTGTATGCCATCCCAATTGGCCTTGTTTAACCACTCCTCCAATTTATCAATGTAGAGGCCAAACAAAGTAGGGGATAAAGGGCACCCTTGTTTGACACCTATGTCACTCCTAAAGCATTCAGACATGCCCTACTTAGTTCTGATTTTGGCTTTGACCCGCACATGCAGCTTATAAACCGCGACCCTTAACTCTATTGGGACCTCTAACTCTTCCATTCTGTGCCACAAAAGCCTTCTTAATGTCCACAAAACAACAAAAAGCTTCTCCCCATGCTTCTCCCACACTTTTTCAATGAAATGTCTTAGAATGATACAATGATCAATAGTAGAATGTTTTGGTCTGAATCCCGCTTGTCCCTTTGCTCTTCTCTCTTCTTTTTCTGCCCAATCGCTGATTCTACGCTCTAATGTACTCCCAAAGAGTTTTCCAAGAAGGTGATTCACCATAATGGTACGATAATTAGAGGGATTGTTGATGTCACCACTCTTGTGAAGAGGAATAACAACGCTGGCAGTCCACTCAATAGGAAAGCTGCCTTTTGTGACCATGTTGAAGATATTCTTGATGTGTGGAGCCAAGAGTTCCATTCCCCACTTCAAAAACTCTGCCTGCAACCCATCAATATTTTATGCTTTACCATTTGCTAGTTTCTTTATACCCAGTTTAATGTTCTCAATAAAAAATAGCTCAGCTGAAGTATTAATTATAGGTGGACTATCCACCCCATTTGACCTTTCGTATAACAGCTTCGTATATTCCAACTATTGCTTATCTGTGATGTTATTTTCTTCTTGTTTTCTCTTTTGCTGCAATTCTCTCTAAAAATCCTTAGGATTATGTTTCCCTAAAGAGATTAACTCTTTCCTTCAAGCAGTCACATAACCTTTCTTTTTGGCTTTTATCAGTTGCTTGTATGCGTAAGTGTTTTCTTTGCTAGATTCCTCCTCTTTAACAGATCTTTTCGCTGCCTTGCATTCTTCGTCATACCAAGGGTTAGCTGGAAAGGTGTTTGATATGCCCCTCCTTGGTCTAGATCTCTTACACTCCCTTTGGGCACTATGAATTATTGGAACCAGCATGTTGCTGCTCAAGTGTTCACTCTCGCCGTTTTTGTCCTTGGGATCAGCGTTGTTGCTAATCAAATCGAGCTGCCGTTTAAGAGTAGCATAAAATAGTTCATTATTCTTCTGATTTATAAGTATTTTACCTTGTTTATGACCTTTTATACTAGTGTCTTGGGTCTGCCCACTTTGCGACCCCCTTGAATTAACACCATATTTGATAAAAAGAGACATGATCAAAATTTAACTCCATAGGGCAGCTTTCAATCCTGAAATCTCTCAACTTGGGAATGGATGTTTGAGAGCATATCACATAATCTACGACGCTTTGTCCATTGTACATTTTACAAGTGATGCCACTTGATCTTGGCCAATACTTCATGCCATTGCATATAACCAAACCATGGAGACTACAAAGACAACAATTTGGCCCCAAAATGCAAAACACTTCCCTTCTCATCTTGCGAAGTCCTTTTATTGAAGTTATCTTCACTCTCCTCTAGCCACAGGGGGTTACTGTCCTCTGCCGTCTCAATGCTCAACTGAATAGATTGATTACTTGTTGTCCTAGCATTAAAATCCCCAATTAGGATTGTGTTTCCTATAGAGCTGAAAGCAAAAATGTCTTTCTTTAAAGCTGCATAAGGGTCTTCATTGTCAAGATTTCTCTTCTTGTAAATCCTTGAACCTTTAGGTGGGAAGTAGCAAGTAGCCAGCCACATAACCAGCCCACAATCATTAATTTTCAGCCATATAAACTGTTTGTTTGGGTCGTTTTTCTCTACTTTTACGATTTTATTCCATGTTTGCTTTATTAGTATTGTTACCCCCCCGTGTCCTTTACCTATTTCCGTCTCTTCATTCCAAATAGAGATTTTAGTGTATCCTTCAAATTCTGGGATTCTGCACCCTTCATGTTCATGTGTTTCTATTAGAAAAATGATGTCTTGCCCTTCGGCTATGGGCCCCAACCCCAGTCCTCTTCTCCATGAGTATCCTCTACAATTCCAACTTACCATGTTTAGATATTCTCGTGGGGCCCCGAATCCCTATTTCTGATGTGTTGGTCTATCAACAATTTGTGCTTTACTATTCTCAGCCATGCCCACTTTGCTGCATCTCTCGCTGATTTTACTTTCTCCTATTCTTTCCTCTTGTCCTCTTTTTGTGCGAGTGTTAAATCTTCATCCAAGTAGATATGGGAACCTCTAAGTAGCCCCCTATTCTCCAAAATCGCAGTCTTATCCTCTATGTTGCCTAAAGTAACTCTCATATGTCTATCTTTCCTAACTCCCATACTCTTACCAATCCTGTTTGCTTGACGTATATTTCCTGTCCATTTCAGCTTGTCTCTGAGGAAATCCCGTGGTAGAATGTCTGTATTTTCACTCTCCATAGTCCTTTAATCCTTTGATAATGATGTTTGCTGCCTTCTCCTGTTTGTCTTTTTCCTCTTTTATTTGCTTCTTTATTTGCATCTCGATGATTTCTTTTTGCTCCGATGTCGGTTCATTTACCACTTGGGTCCAAGACTTGGTCTCTTTTATCTTCTCTTTTAGTTCGTTTTCTCTCATTACCATGTTTGCCATTGCTGCTTGAAATTCTTCTAGTTGTATTGTTGTGGTTGTTTTCAATGGTTTAGGGCTGCAATTTTCTGTTGCTTTCTCATAATCCATATCTTACTTTAGACTGACTAACTCTTACTGTCCTCTCTTGATGCTGATTTGAAGGCTTAATACTTGCTCTTTTAGCCATTTCTTTTCCCTCTCAAGTTCCCAACTAGCTATTGTAACCTCGTGTAACTTGTCACTTTCTCGTTGCCCCTTTGCATCCAAGATTTGGAGTCTCCTTTTCAAATCCAAAAGGTTACTTACATATAGCTCTGAAGACCAAAGAAGAGGGGAGGAAGAGGGGCTGTAAGTGTGTTTACTGTTTGGTGATCCCCCTCTCCACCTTCTTTGTCCACCGCGATATTTTCGATAGGAGTCTCTGTCCTATCATCTTTGATGCCTCTTTGAGCTGCCTGGTCATCTGCTGCATGGTTCCTTGAGTCATCTATCAAAAGGTTGTTGTTAGCTGTCTTAGGAAGTATCATGATGAACCTCTTTTTTTGCAGATGTTTCATCTTCCGAACTTGTCTCCGTTTTAGAATCCCCAAATATTGTTTTTCGTTCACAAAGATGAACTTATTATTTACGTTGCTAGCTCCTCCTTGTAGAACCTCTGATACGATGGATTGCCACTCTGGACCATACCATGTTTGAACCCCTGTTGGCTGAGGACTACCTGGACCCCACTTTGTCAACCCTAGGTTATCCGGGTGTGGGTTTATGCTTAGTAATTGACCACTCATAGCCCCTGTCTTAAAACTGTCTATACTCATACCTTGCAGTTTGAGCTTGGTTGTTGATAACATCCTAGAAACCCGAGAGTCCAAGTCCCCGTTTGTTTTATTCAAGACCTTGAGTTGTCGGTTTGTAGAATAGATAGGTTTGTTAAATCTTGGTTTGCAGAGTTGATGTTAGGAAAGGATGTCGGTTTGCTGTTTTCAATGACTATTTTTAAAATAAAGCTCTTTTAGCCGTTTGTTTTCCCTCTCAAGTTATGAACTAGCTACTGTAACCTCGTGTAACTTGTCACTTTCTTGCTGCTCTCTACATGAGAAGGAAGCGATTCACCATCATATTGAGTGGCAAGCTTAATACTCGTGTAGGAATAGATGGAATTGACCCTATCATCAACGCCTACCATTACAGATGTTGGAGGAACAAAGAAGAAGCTTTGTTAAAATATACACAAGTCAAAAATTGCAAGTTATGTAATTACGGAGGATATTGATTGATCATTCATTGGTAAGAAGCGAATGGAATGAATAGTGCCCTGGCAACGACTATGACTATTAATTAATCTACGGGAAAGGTCTCACAAGTGGACCGCATACTTTTAGGGAGTGTATAATTTTTCTGTGAAGATTCAAGTCTTGACAAGTTGTACAATGTTTGGGCAATTTATTATCACTAAGTGCCGTTTTTAATATTTACTATAGTCTGCGGACTATATAATTCATCAACTCAAACACTCGCTTAGATCATTGGCATTATATCATTCCTTGTTAACAACAAAAGACTTCATCAGATTGGGCGAAATGTGAAAGAGCTCCCCAGTTATTAGAATTTACAAGAAAACACACAAGAATCTCCATAGTTGGGCATTAATGACACTTCAAGCATTATGATATACGGGTATTCCTTCATGTTAGAAGCCTAGTAACTGTTTCAGCTACTTACCACTGGGTTTCTAATGAATTCAGTTGATATTATTGAAGATATTGAATAAGCAAACTTCTGCTATTCTGTACTCCACCTGGCACACAACTTGGCAAGCCCCAAAGAATGTTTGGTATCTCTTTATTGTGAAGTTTTAGGATAGCTGCAAATGTAATAGCACTCTATTTTGTATGTGTTTTCCAAATGCAACAATCTCTCTTTCATTTATATTAGGAATGAGGCTAGGAGAGACTTGTCCCTTCATGGGACATGTCTATTCATTATTATTTATAAGAAAGGACATGCCTCTTCCTATTAATCATAATTTAATCAATCGTATAATGTTTCATCAATCAATTATTAATTAAGAATAATATAATAATTTAATATTGAATATTAAATTTTCATATGATTAATAATAATATAACATATATAATATATTATTATTAATCAACGTGTATTATATATATTCTAAAGATCATACGACTAAAGCTACGAACATTAACACTCCCTCTTAGCTAGGGAGGATGATCAAACAAAATGTGTAGTGGTCTCCTGTGTCAACACTTATGACCCTCACTGTAGCTATACAAAACATCAACACTCCCTCTTAACTAGGGAGGATAAGTCAATCCAATGTCAACACTTATATAACACTTGATAACATCAATCATATGATGTAAGCAATAAAAGCATCATCCTCATGATGTAATCAATAGAAACATAGTCTCAAGATGTGGATTGCCTCCATCGGC
>MU226586.1:2445928-2466186 GCA_018584345.1 Thuja plicata | reverse complement strand
AGACATGTCCCTTCATGGGACATGTCTATTCATTATTATTTATAAGAAAGGACATGCCTCTTCCTATTAATCATAATTTAATCAATCGTATAATGTTTCATCAATCAATTATTAATTAAGAATAATACAATAATTTAATATTGAATATTAAATTTTCATATGATTAATAATAATATAACATAAATAATATATTATTATTAATCAACATGTATTATATATATTCTAAAGATCATACGACTGAAGCTACGAACATTAACATTTATAAACACTATTTTCTGCTATCTCTTTATAAATATGGAGTACACAGTCTGATGATATGAAACAATACATTCAACAGGCTGTAAGCTACAAGTATAATACAATTGTCCTGTTCTAATTCAATTCATGTTGCCTGAAACCTACATGTAAACTGAGACCAGATTTAGAGCTAGAATTTGTGCAAGATTTTCCTAGGGACATTACATAACTGATACTACTTAATGCAAGAATGAGAGATTTTGATTTATAGTTGATGCGACTTATAATATGATGTTAATGATATATTACCTATGAATAGGATAGAGTATCACTGCTATCTCTGATATATCAATACGATTTATGCAAGTATGATCTCTGCTATCTATCTGATCTGCACTTGTGGTATAACAATATGAATTAACATTACTAAAAAAATAAGACCAAAAAAACTTTCCCGCTCTGCAACTTTTGAAATCTAGCTCCTGCAAAATTGGTGCCAGGGGATTCTGGGCCCCCGCTTCACATATGTCCGGACCTGTTCTTGGTGCTTTCGCATAGAGATGGCAATGGTTACGTTGAGGGCAAGGTGAGGATGGTTGATCCGCTCGGTGACACGGGCCCCCTGGTACTTCTCTTGAGGCGAGGGATGTGGTAGCAGGGAAGTTGATTGCGAGCCCCGAGAAAAAGGCGGAGGGGGATTGCTCTCGGGATGGCTGGAAGACTGCAGTAACAGGGCAGGATACTGCTCCTCTTAGTGAGGTTAACCCAGATTGTGTTGATGGGGAGTTTGGGCCGGAGATCTTCGTGCCGGATGTGGTGGTGGGCAACATTTTTGCTTCTTTGCATCTATGTCTTGTAGGAAGGTTCGTGGCATTTAGACCCAACATAGATATGGTAAGAAGATGGTGCAACTCGAGATGGAAAGTTAAAGGAAGTCTGTGTGTCTCAGCTATGCGGGTGGACTATTCCTATTTAAGTTTAATGCAACGGAGGACTTCTCCCATGTTGCATCCGGCAACTGGAGCTATGGGAAACATAGCTTGTTAGCAAAATGGAAGCCGAGATTTGACCCGGAGGTGGAACTCCAAAAGTCTGCGCCAGTTTGGGTCCGTCTTCCTGGTCTACCTCTTGAGTTTTGGGATGAAAAGGTGTTTAGATGGATTGGTAACTCCTTTGGTTAGTACGTCACTGGGGATTTTGTAACACTACAAAAATCGAAGTTAGTGTTTACTAGATTTTGTGTGAATGTAACAATGAATAAACCTCTCCCAAATTTTGTGGCGCTAAACTCCAAATGGGGAAAATAGACCCAAGCTATTGTTTATGAGAATGCTACACTTTGCTGTCAACGGTACTACAAACATGGGCACGTAATGTCTGAGTGCAAAGTTCCTCTTCAGAATGAGCCCAAGGTGAATGAGGTCGCGTCTACTTCGACTGTTCTTGAACAAGGTGGTTTGGCTTCTTGGGAGGCGATGATGTCGCAAGGGGAGGAGGTGGGGATTTCCAGCACCCACTCATTGCCTCAGGAGACTACCGATGAGAACCTGGAGTATCCTCATATGGAGGGACTGAGGGACCTTTTGAAGTCCCCCAAGATGAAGATGCAAAGTAAGAAGGCGATGGAAGGAGAGGTGAAGACTCTTGAGGAAGGGGAAATTCCACAAAACACAGCACTGGACAAAATTAAAAACTCCACAAAGAAGAGCCCGACTAGGAAGGAGGTAGAGGGTGGGACAAGTAAAAGTCGAATAAGGTTGGAAGCATGATGGGTCAAGAGACATTGGGAAACTAGGGGGATTCTGAGTTCCTATTAGTTAATAAGTTCAATGGGTTTTCCTCTCCCCCACACAAATTATCAGAGAACATTTCGCCTAGGACCTTGTCGGCTCCCTCTTCCCCATGTGGGAGTGATGTTCTGGACTGGTCGGAATTGAAGAGAAAGACTAGAGGAGGTAAAAAAGCGGATGTTGGAAACGATTTCAAAGTGGGGAGACCCTCGGGAAGAACGTTGAGAACTAAAGAGGCAGCTAGGGGGATTGCAAATGAGAGGCAATTGACCCTGTCTTGGAACTTGAGGGGCATGTATAGCCCCCAAAAGCAGTATCCTCTGAAGAAGTATATTATGGACTATAATATTGATGTGGTTATGGCCCGAGAAGTTAAGATGCCATATCAAACTTTCTCTACTTTGGTGGATAGAATCTGGCCCAAGGTGGCGTTTTATTACAGTGAGGTGGATGGTGCTTCGGGAGAGGTGGCTATTCTCTGGAATTCGGGTAAGTTGTCTGGTGAAGCTGTGGCTTTTTCGCATAACTATTTGGTGGTTTTGTTTAAATGGAATCAAGTGTCCTGGTATATGTTCAATATTTATGCCCCTAACATTAGGAATTGCCATAGTAGAACTTGGGATGAAATTTCTGGCCTTATCAACTCAAATTCTAAATATCCTGTCATGTGTGCTCGTGATTTCCATACCCCCCTGTACCCCCTGAGAAGATGGGAGGTCCCCAAGATTATACTGATAGTATGCAAGATCTGACGGCCTTTAGGAGGACCAATGACTTGATTGATATTGAGCTCCAGGGAATGGCTTTCACTTGGTCTAACAACAGAAAGGGTCAACATTTAATTCAGGTTAGATTAGATAGGTGGATGGTTTCGGTAGGATGGAATATTCTCTCTTCTATTTCGCTCTCTCTTCTTCCCCGTACGGTGTCTGATCACTCTCCCCTAATCCTTACTTGGGAGGTGAGGAAATGGAATGGTCCACGCCCATTTCGGTAGGAAATTATGGTTTTGTTGGTATACATCTAGTTAGTGTTTGCAACCGTGTGGGTGGTGAGTCCTCTTGTAATGTATCAATCTGATTTGGCAGTGTATCAGTAGTTTATTTCCCAAAGTGTTGCTTTGTAATGCATTTAATATAATCTTGTGTAAACTTCGGATGGTAGTATTATCGGTTCATTTCATTGAATATATTTTTATTTTGTAAGTTGAATGATTCTCTACCAAGAATCATAGCATTTTACATTTAGCCTGTTTTGACATGAACAAGCTCACATTATCGACTGTTTTGGGCTTAGTTGAGCTTAGAAATTCTGCCAATGGCTTTGCATTGCATGCATGTAGTCTACTGGAGAGGTGTTGATTAGGTTGACGTTTCTGCCTGCGTATTCTAACCAGCTTGCTTCCATTGCATATGTAATTGCATTAATCTAGATTAAAATCTGTTTGGAGGCACCATATGATTTCACATTGCCCACTCGGGGATCTGGATGATCAAAAAGTGTTTAAGACATTGCATGTCAGTTTCATATTGCAAAAGAGAGAAGAGTACGGTGGCTTGTTACAATGAGAGGGTTGCCCCTTTTGAGTCACCCAGAAGGGATGACTATTCCTTCTCCAGTCTTCCTTTGCTGGGGCCTTCTGAACAGCCAAGATTTGGAATACATTGGGAATAATGGACAATCATCGCTTCCATTTTTTAAAATGTGTAAATGATAGCATGGTTACCCCTTTTCTGCTTATCTTCACTTCCTATATGCTTTATAACTGCATTCTATAGAGTGAATTCATTTTCGAGGGCTCACTCCATAGTATTTTTGAAACACATTAAAAGATAAAATGGATAAATGAAATTGTTTTCATTACAAAAATCTGCAACATATATAGTATTGTAGGTACATTGTGTAATTTTTTTTTAAATACTCGTTAAATTTTCATTCGTCTTATCTTGGAACAAAGCTCGATGTAATTAGGTAGCTGTAAACATACAAATACACAAATTTGTATTGAGCAGCTCTTTATGTCTGATAAGGTCAGCGGAATCAAAGAAACTTGAAAAAATTAATGAGAGAAAAAATTATAAATAGAATCCTTATTAGGAAGTTGTTCGTAACATTTTGTAAATATCTTTCAAGTACTTACTAGTAAGATAAGTTAATGAGGTGACATCTGATTTGTTTTGTTGGCAGTGGTCATCGATTGTTGGAATATTTGATGACAAAATGGAATTTACAATGTGTGAAGCTTCTAGATTCACACGAGTTTCTACCTTCAGGGAAGTCATCTAGGATATCTGCCTCTATTGAATTAGCAGAAATCAAGGTAAAACAGTAATATATGGGACTACGAAGAATTTTGTCTTACACTTGTGCTATGACAAGCAACGACATCCAATTGAAATCTTTGATTGTGCTGGTCGGCTTTTAGTTATAGTTTGTCTCTAGTGAACTGCACTGATGGTTTTAATATTCTAAGTTTTACTTTATTAATCACGAGGCCGGGATATGCTAGAAATGTTGATTGTCTTGAGCACAAATTTGCTTTGAGAGAACAATGCCTGGGACAAAGAATTATAGACGATCTTATTCATTCTCTTAGGCATGGATTTCCAGCAAATCGGAGAATATGCTGCAATTGCATTTGCTTTTGACTATTTTTCCCTTTAAAGTGCAAAGAAGCCAGACACATTTCTTAAGCACAATCTTTGAAAATCCTCTATCTAATGTCATATCCTTTATCTCTAGTATTTAGTATTACTTTAATATTACTAAATTTACTAATATCGTTTTTTCAGAAATATTTGGTCTCCCTTGCTTTACTGACTTATCTTGGATTATAGCACATAACAAGAGTTGAAGATCATAAAAAATATCAAAAGGATTGAAAATATAAAATGTTCTCAAACAGCCTAAACCTGGAGTTGAGGCAATAGTGCCAAGCATTGAAGAAAGTAAGTTAAAAGATTAAAGTTTTGTTAAGCATGATTTAAGAATAAAAAATTGGTTATTATAGAAGAAAAAAATGTGTAGAATTGTAAATCTTGATAAAAAATGAGTCTAGAATATAATTAGAAGGTTTCATGTACTGCAGTTTAGATTTGTTTGAATACTAAGGTCAATCAGCTAATGCCAAGCGTGAAGAAAATGGACGTATCAAGTGTAATAATGAGCTATAATACATGAAAGCAATGTTATGACAAAATCCACTAGCTCTAGTAAATGCTTTTGATAGGGAATTGAGGTGACTATTTCTTCTAAAAGATGCATTTATTCAAGAAATTGCTACCATTATAAGGATCTTACAAGAAGCTATTAAATCATGTCAAGAATCCTGAGGGAATATGTTGGACACTTACCAACAATTTCCCCCTCAACAGTACCTAAGGAGTTTCAAACCTGCAACCCTGCTCTCATACCATTGATAGGGAGTTGAGTTGTTCGTTTCTCCCAAAAGATGCATCTATTCAAGAAATTGCTACCATCCTAGTTAAGGATCTCATAGGAGGCTATTAAACCATGTCATGAATCCCAAAGGGATATGCAGGACACTCACCAACAATTTTTTTTGATGAATAGAGGCCTTTACTATTAATATGTATAACAAAGTTCAGTATTCACAAAAAAAGCCTGGGGGATAAAAAATCACCCTGCAAAGTCACTCGGCATCAAGCCGGAACAAAACAACTATTCATAAAAATAAAAAAAAACATTATAAGAAAAGCCCTCAAGCTGCGAGAGCAGTAGCAGAAGAGGGCGGAGGATCTTTATCTGGCAGATTTCCCCACACATTGGGTCTCGGGGTTTGGTCAGGAGGCGACCACCCATCTTCAGTTTCTTTCTCCATCTCTCCTTCCTCCTGCCTGGGAGAAATTGCAAGGGCCAGGCGGGGGATCTTATCAGAAGGGGCGGGAGGCCACACAGGAACAGTGGTCGAAGGCTGAGCAGCAGTAGAGGCAAGCACAGGAGGCCATCCAAAAACCGAGGCCCTCTTACCAGGAGGAGAGGCATAGCAGTGACGCTAAGAGCGTGGTTTTCTGGAATGCCTCGCAGAGGCACTCCTGCTGTGACGCCGACCCTGGGGTGGCGTGTGATCAGCAGAGAGAGAATCTGGCGGCACCCTGGCAACAGTACATGTTGCATTACCCCAATGTTGCAGTAACTCCTATAAGTGGGCAACCTCGAGGGCCACCTTATCAGCTTGAACTTGAATCTGCATCATGACATTATTACATAAACATGCCTTAGCATAGAGAGAAACATTGATATCCAAAAAGCTGTGAGAAAAAATAAGAGCATTGCGGTCTTTCCATAAGGAAAACAAAATCTCCATCTTGAAAGCATGCCAAATCTGGGTAAACTGGGAAGGCATTCTAGGAGAGTCACCAAGCAAAGCCATGTGCCAAGAGAAAGGCTCAGGCCGAAAAGACATAAAAAAAATGTGAATCCAATTCCAGTAATTCTGGGCTCGACCACATAACCAGAAAATATGCATAATGGTTTCAAAATGCCCACAAAAAGGGCATTTAGGATCAGGCACACCTAAGTGCTGAAGCCGAGCTCCTAAGGGTAACCCTGGTTAGAGCAGACACCAAGCAAAGTAAGCAATTTTGGGTTCAGTCATAGCATCCCAAATAGTATGAAAACACCAGCTCCAAGTGCTCTATGAGAAAGAGAGATGCCAACGATGATTGAGAGACTCAACCATCGGGAAATGAGGCACCAACCACGAGTATCCGAGTTTGGGCTTATAGTTGGTAAATGGTGTATCTGGGTACCATTTCCAATCTTTCCACCAAGGTTTAACTGACTGAATGCCAAGTTTGTGTAGGAAGTGCGACAAAATAGCAGATAAAAGCAAATAAAAAGTCTGACGATCTGGGCGAGTGAGCCGGAACTGAACCTGTAAATCATCCCAAGAGCGAAGACTCATGGTGGCTCTAGAAAACAAATCCTTGGGCGTTTGAATGCCTCGTTTATGAAAACGGAGAGCACTAATCCCCTGAATTTTGGCCAAAGGAAACCCTTGCTGGGCAAAGAGCGGGGACCACCAAATATTCTGTTGATTGAATGAAAGCCCATCACGGAATCCATTACGGACCTAGCGAAGCCAGGGTTTAATTGCCTCCCAGGCATGCCAAATACTTTTAGCAACAAAGGTAACTTGGATTTGAACAGGATGTTTCATAACCAAGAGGGTTTGAAAGCCAATTCCTTTCCAAGCCGGTTTGTGCAACGGGTACCCAGAAGAAATACAGTGGCGAAGTAAAACTTTCCAGGCCTCGTTGCCAGTGAGGCAACGCACGATCCACTTCGCACAAAGGGCTAAGCCTTGCTTCTGGGTATCAAGTAAGCCAAGCCCACTAGAGGCCCTGGGGAGACAACAAAATTCCCAGGCAACTCTGTGAAAGCCATCGTGATCTACACCAGAGGCCCAAAGAAAATCCCTCAACAATTTCTCAAGCTTCTTGTACGAGGCCTTGGAAGGAGCCCAACAGGAGGAATAATAAACATGAGTAGCAGCTAAGACCTTAGAGCAGATCTTAAATTTACCAGCGAGCGAGAGCGGCTTGGTAATCCAATAGGTAAGCTTCTTCTCAATTTTAGCTAAAACAACATTCCATAAATCAGTAGAAGTAGCTTGAAAAGCAAAGGGTATACCAAGAAACCGAAATATTTCCCCATGCTAGATCCTGGACCAACCAAACTGGGAAAACCAGGGCGGATCAGGATGGGATGACTGTTTGTAGCACAAGGTTTTATGCCACTGAATGGCAGAGCTCGAAGCCAAACATAAAGTGTCTAAACACTGCAAGGCTGCCTTGATATTCTCTTCATCCTCAGCAGGAGTGAGAAAGGAATCATCAGCAAAATGGCCATTAACCAACTGCTGAGTGGAGTTGGGTAAAGCAATCCCACGAACACGGCCCAGAGAAATAGAATGAGCTAATAAGTAGCCAAAACCTTCGGCTGCAAGAACATATAAGGCAGGAGCAAGAGGACATCCTTGCCGAATGGATCTGAAAAGCCCAAAGGTGGAAGACTGTCTGCCATTAATGGTGATGCAAGTGGAGGCATCTTGAAAAAGCATCTGCACAGATTGAAGAAATATGGGGCCAAAACCCAAAGCGTGAAGCATAGCAAGAATAAAAGGCCATTCAATACGATCATAAGCTTTAGCAAAATCAATTTTGAGAAAAAAGAGCTTTTTGTTGAGACTTTCGAGCCCATTCCATACCTTCCCAAACAACTATGATATTATCAAGAATATATCTTGATTGAATAAAGCCAGTTTTCTCTGGCCTAACAATTTGAGGATGTGGCGAATCTTAAGAGCCAAAGCCTTAGCAATGATCTTGTAAGAGACATTAAGCGGGGTAATAGGCCGCCAATTGCAAATATCCTTAGGATCCCCAGCTTTGGGGATAAACTTGATGTTGCCTTTATTAATAATATCGCCCAGAGATTGGGAGTGATAAGCTTCAAGATAAACCTGATGAAGATCGAAACCAATGACATCCCAGAGAGTTTTATAAAACTCACAGGGAAACCCATTACAACTTGGAGCTTTATCGTCAGCCATGGCAAAGACAACTTCCCCGAGATATTGAAGGGTAAGAAGCTGATCACAAAAAGCACGTTGGGATGGTGAAACACATTGAGGCACCACAACAATGCAATCCGCACGAGCTTGGTTGCTGGTAGGTGAAGATCCCTGAGTGGAAAAAACCTGTTCATAATGACGAACAAAGGCTTGCAAGATATCAGGAAGCTCTATGAGGAGAGACTGCCCCTCTTGGATCCTGGTTATACCCACATTGGTGTGACGTGCATGGAGACTAGCAAAAAATTCTTTGGAGGCCTGATCTCCGACTTTTAATAGTGCAGTCGGGCTTTGATCTGAGCACCTCTGACAGCATAGCTGTCTGCAACTTGTTTCTGCTGACGCAACTGAGCAAGCTGAACTTACAAGGTCTGATTGAATGGATCAAGGGCTAAGGCCTCCGTGGCAACACAAAGAGCTTTGGTGTTAGCCTCATAGGATCGACGACGGTAAATGGCAAGCTGTAGACCATAAATGCGCAAAAAGAGAGCCGTACGACGGATGGCATCATTCCACCATTGAATAAATGAGTGGTGGGAGGACGTGCCTTAGCTGTCTTCCATTCAATAATGAATTGAATAGGGAAGTGATATGACAAGGTCACATCAACAAGAGGAGTAACCCGCAAGGCTTGTTTTTCAGAAAAAGAGAAAAAAGACTGTGCCGTAATCATAGCATGATCAAGCTGTTTGTGAATTTTGTTAGAGGAGGCTCTAAAATTAGACCACATGTGCCAAACACCATCAGTTCGGCGGTGGCCAAGATTGGGATAAAAAAGGCCCAATTTATTACGCATGTAATACCAGGCTTCCCGTTCACCAGCTGTCCACTGGAATGGCAGAATGCCATCCTTGTCAGAAGCCACTTCAACCATATTGAAGTTGCCATAGAAGAGCCAAGTTGTAGGTGACAGAGAATCCGCAAGCCAACACCACATGTGAGATCTCTCAACAGCATCATTGGGAGCATAAACATTAACTATGCCAAAAGAATGATTCTCAATAATGAAGGTGGCCCAAACAGATCGTTGCATGGGATCTGAACCATGACTGATTAAAGAAGAATGCCAACGAGGAGAAAGGAGAGTAACAACTCCACCTCGACCAGCCTCGTGCTGAGAACAAAGAGCAAGGCTTTTAGGCCAAATAGTTTTACAGGCTGCATCAAGCATAAAACCAGAAATTTTAACTTCCTGGAGGCATAAAACATCTAGATTACTAACACGACGACGAGCATCTCTGACAGAGTACTTTCGGGGCAAGTCTGTCAAACCCCTGACATTCCATGAGATGTACTTCATGAGAAAACATTGTCGGCCATACCATCATCATCCCCAAGGGATGCAAAACTATTAGACAAATAAGCTAAATTGTTCCCAGGAAGTTCCATGGAGACATTTCGGCGCTTTTCTGCCATACCCTCCTGTGCGACCTCAGCATGCCCGTCGGGGCTGCGAGAGCGGCGGAAGCTGGAAGGAGTGGAAATCACAGAGGCTGCATGAGGTGTACGAACCCAAGGAGGGTTGGTATTCGAATGCAAAATCTCTTTCCCCTGCTGGGTAGGGTTTGAAACGGGAACAGTCTCAGCATGAGAAGCAACCCGAGCCTCCACAGCAAGAGGGGGTGGTTGCGAAGCAGAAGTCGAAGTGACAAGTTTAGCCTGTTTGTTCTTGCGGCCGACCGTTACCTAATCATCTTTTTTGTTTTCTTCTTTTTTACCAGCTTCAACGGGTTGCGAACCAGAATCCTTAGGAGGCGGTTTAAGCCGAGGAACTGCCAAAGGGCAATCCTTGATTTTATGCTTTGCAAATTGACAACGGTAGCAAGTGTTGGGAAGGTTGAGGTAGAGCACCTTCTGAAAGAAGATGGTGTCGCCAACTCAAATCTCAGCAGATTCTTTAAGATCTCGAGAGAGATCGACTTCAATGCAGAGCCTCTTTTGAGGCCGGGGGTTAAGAAAACGGTCACGCTCACTACAGATAACCCTACCTAGCTTTTGCGCAATGACATGCATGAAAGGCCAACAGGGTAGAGGAAGACTAGGAAACTCAACCCACACAGGGACTTTGAGCTTCTTGTCGTCAGAGACCAAAAAGTCTCTAGACCAGCGCTGAAAAACTAAAAGGGAAGCCCTAATATTCCAGGGTCCCTTGACAAATATAGCATCCACATGAGTGGGATTGAAAAAGCGAAACAAAAAAAACCTTTGGTGAGACTCTGAATGCCATCCAGGTGGATTCCATGAGGAGTCCAGGCTTTCGCCACCCAATTTTTAATCATATTTTCAGGTGGGTTGCGACCCAGAAAGTAACCAATAAGGGTATGCGTTTCAAGCCAAGAACAGGCATCATCAAACTCATGAATGGGTAAATTAATTTCAGGCTGAGACATGCCTCGTGAAACACCTTGGGAACAAACTTGCGAGGTCTCTTGCTTGGAGGTGCCATTGTTATCCGTCACCAGAATAGCACCAGCATCAATTGCTGGGCTAGTGGCGGTTGGGGCCATAAATACTAAGGCAAATCCCGGCAATAAATGCGGTCTGAAAGGGCATGAGGGCTCAAAATAGCAGCGTGACTCTAAACCCTAGCAAAGCAATTTTTCCAAGAATTCACTCACCAACAATTTTAATAGTAAATAAAATAACTTTTTGGGCAAAGAAGTTTTTAAACGTTGCAATAAAAGGAGTATCATTCATCAAGAATTACTGTTATATTCTTTAAACAATTAGCTTTCAAAAACTTGAATATCATCATTTATAGTTTTATGGCAACTATTTTCTATGTTAACTTGTCTGTCTCTTTTTTTAATCAAAATCGAAATCTGTACCTCTTGTCTAACTTCTAATTTTTTCTTTGTTGATTAACTAAATATTCATTTGTAAAACAATTAAGTTTTTTTAATTGCATACTCTTGGTTCATGTTCTAATAGTTGCAAGCTATTTTTAAAAATAGCCTTATGTTAGTTCTTGTACTTGCAAATCATTCTCATATTTTCTTAGAGGAATAACTTCTAATTTTATATAATTATAAATTAACATTAAATATAATTTAGTTGTCAATATTATATATTTCTGATTTTAGTTTGACTCGCAAGATTAAAGCTAATATTAATGTGTTAGTTTATACAACTTGGTTTTTTGAATTTCATAATTAATTAAACATAAGTTATTAGGGGTCATACCCTTCTAATATTTATATATTGTTCTAAGATAAGATTATAAAACCTTATAAAACATATACCATTTAATAGATAAGTAATCTAATAAATATATATTATTGGCCTTTGTAAATGGTTGTTTTTAATAGGTGTGATCAATACCTCTTAGCACATTTACTTTCTCCTATATTTAAGGAGGTTCTCTCTTAGTTGAGAACTTGTGGATTTGGAGTTTTTATAGTAAGTTATGTCACTATGCATTGAAGGTATTATTGAGATTATCTTTCGCAAGAGTTTTAATGAAATGATGATATATGGGTTTCTTTTATAACTCTAGAGGGTTTTCCCAATGTATATTTTGTATGATGTGTAAAATCTATGATTGTATGATTCTCTTTTATTGGGTTTTGATGAATTAAAAACATTGTATGAGGATGACCCAAACTTCACCGAACCTTGGTAGGAAATGGTTAGATTGTTTTATTTAGGATGGAATGTTGTTCAAAGGAAGTTAGTTGTGTAGACCTGAAAGTTCTATGAGAGATAATCTCATTAAGGAGAAACATAGTGGAGGATTGGCAGGACATTTTGGCATTGATAAGACAATAGCTTTGTGGTGCAAGAGCACCCATGAAGACACGCAGGTCCACCATGAAGCCAATCAAAGACAAAGGAACAAAATCATCCCTAAAAGTGGATTGGGGTGTATTAGAGCCAATAATGGCAATTGGCAATAATGTTTGTAATAAAATGTGTTTAAGTCCTGTTGGTCCAAGTAGAGGACTAGGGCATCAAAAATATTGTAAGTTGGGTTAATAGTGCCAAAAGGTTCTAATTAGAGTTTAGAAGTGTCTAAGAGATTCAATTGGACTCTAAGTGTAGAATTAAATAAGTTAGAGGGCTTAAATTTCAATAATTTGTAAGTTACGAATTCAAATATTTGAATCTTAATGGTTACTTGAGTTTAGGAGGGAAATGGGATTTTAATGACTAAATGTGTTTGTAATCCCAAATAACCAATGGTAATTGGTTAAATCAGTTGGGAAGCATCTACATATGATCTCCCACGAGTATGGAATGGGATAGTACGACCTGGTACAAAGATTGTATGGACTGCACAAATTTGAGCAATAAAAGTGGTTGTTTCTTACAAATTTATTGATTTTGGAATATGTCAGTGAGTCTAATTCATTGAATATACATTTGTGTGTGTTGTAGGACTTCTGTAGATCTATTTATATTGAGTTTGCATTGAAGGGTTTGACTGTACTGTAACAAAGCACAGTTTTGCATTGCTTTAGGAGAATGGATTGAGATTCATCCCCTTTTTGTAATCACTGTGACTTGGGGATGAATCATACATGTGTATTATAGTCAACTTACACTAAGTATGCAAGAAAAATCATCATTTGTTGCAGGTGATCACCAAAGTATGATTGTTGCAGGGTTAAAGAGGATGAATTTGGCTATAGCAATAGCCATTCTACCTTAAGGAGGGCACTAAATTCTGATGGAATCCTTCTTGGCATGATCAGGGGATGGTCTTTGGTCCATCAGTTGAAGGAGAAAGTGCTCGGAGTGTCCAGATTGAAGAAGCCCTAGTTTTAAGGGGTTTGAAGGCCTAATTTGAGGCTTTTGATGTTCCAAGAGGTCTAGGCCTAATTCCTTTTGAGTTTGTATGTTTTAGGACATAATTAGCCACTGTCCAAGAGTTTGAGTCTTGGGGCTAAGTTTATGACATAGTTCCTTTGTAAAATTGCCAAGTTTCATTCATTTTTGAGGTCTCGGAGTTGTAACAACAGGGTATGGTTCAAAACAACCTACCCCATCCTTTGGATATGTTGTTTTATGGGATAAAGGGTGTCTAAAAATGCAATTTACTTTCTTGGTGTTTTAGGGAAGCTGTGTGGAAAAGTGCCTTTTATGTCGTTGTTGACCTACAAGGAAATCAATTAGGCCTCGAGGACAGTTTTGGTGTTTTGGCTCTTGGGTATTGGAGAGAAGTCCAAAAGTGATTGATTCTGGTCTAATCCATCTTGTTTGTACCATTTACACTCACTATAGTATTTTGGAGGGTGTTGGAGTCAGTTGGGTTAGTTTGGACCATTTTGGTACCTTAGGGACTAGTGGGGTTGTAGTGCCCAAGTCTCACAAATTTGATCATTGATTGTCGCCTATCCACCACCTCTATTGCGCACTTTGCACCACTTTGGTGAGTGAGCACTACTTTTGGACGCAAGTTCAGAAGAATGTGCAAAATTTTGTTTAGGGTTACAAGGTGTGTCAAGTTGCAAAGGATAGTAGTGCAAATGTGAGATTATATATGCCTTTGACAGTACCGGTTAGACCATGGGAAGAGATCAACATGGATTTTGTGCTTAGTTGGCCAAAGACACAAATAGGCTATGATTCAATTTTTGTGGTTGTAGACAGATTTTCCAAAATGACGCATTTCATTCCTTGTAAGAAGACTACGAATGCAGTGCATGTAGTTGATTTAGCTTTAGGGAGATAGTGAGATTACATGGATCACCTAAAAGTATTGTTTTAGACAGGGATAGTAGGTTTGTTGGCTATTTATGGAGAACACTTTGGAGGAAGCTGGATGTTGACTTGAAGTTCAATTCTACTTTTCATCCATAGACCGATGGAGAGACAAAAATTGTGAACATGAGTTTAGGAAATTTGTTGAGATGTTTAGTCGGAGATAAGCCAGGAAATTGGGATTTAGTTTTGCCACAAGCTGAGTTTGCTTACAATAATTCAGTAAACAAGAGCACAAGGAAGACACCATTTGAGATAGTTACTGGGTTTTATCCTAAGGGAGTGGCAAAATTGAGGGACGCCAGTCATGTTGTTAAGAAGAGTGCTGAACTAGGAGAAGAATTTGTTGAAGTCATGAAGTCATTACATGAAGAAGTAAAACAACATTTGGAGAAGATGAACGAGCTAGCTTACAAAAGGAGCGCAAACATGAAACAATGACAAGGAATTTTAGGTAGGAGATGAAGTTAGGGTGTACTTACAGAAGGGTAGGTTTCCTTTTGGTACTTACAAAACGTTAAGGATGAAGAAATTTTGTCCTTGTAAGATCTTGAGGAGATTTGATTCAGGGAATGCTTATAAAGTAGAGTTACCAGACGATGTGGATATATATCACCTATATTCAATATTGCAGATTTTTATGAGTATTATGAATCAGATTCTAGTAGCAGTGATGGATCAGATGTGGAACAACAATATCCTAAGAAGCAAATGAAGCAGATAGAGACGATATTGGATAGCCGAGTTGGTCGAAGTACAAGAAACTAGCAATATATGAAGTATCTTGTTAAATGGAAGGACAAACAAGTCGAAGATTATTCATGGATTCCTTAGGTTGAGGTTGACCATTATTGTTTTCCTTTTGCCCCAACAAAGTGAGAGGCTCACTTTTCAAATAACCATGGGTGTCTAATGCAGGAGCATCTTGGGATCTTGGCAATCTCACATCAACCAAAAATATTTGTTTTCCACTTTTCCTATTTGATTAGTTCTGGTGATTGTTTCTGCGATTGTTCTATACTTATTCTTGGAGGTTACGATCCTTTTCGCATTTTCATGGCTTCATCCTTGTCACCTTCTTAGGATCACACATCATTTGGTTACTTTGTGTTCAAGATCTTTCACATTCTTGTCGAGACTGTCCTATTCTTCATGTTTCTGTCTAGTCTTAGTGTTTTCTGATCTCACGAAGGTTTTTGCGATCGGCGAAGCTTAACGACTCATTTCATGATGTTCTTATGTTTGTGACTGACCTACTTGAGGAATCACGTATCGTATTCCACTCGTTGGATGAAGATTCTTATGATTTTGGGTCCTAACCTATTTGCGTAATACATTTTCTTTCATTGGAAAATGTAATCTTCCTTGGGCCAACTTGTTGTTTGCGAAGTCCTTATATACTCTTGTAATTGTTTTCTTAGGATATAGGAGAGATATAACAGAATAATAGTTGAGCACTTGTAGGATTTTGATCAGTAGATCAGAAGGAAGAAATGACCTACTGAATGTTCATGTAGTCGCTGTTGATAATAGATGGTATGAAAAGATAACCTATTGAAGGTTCTAATCAGGCATATGTGCCTGGAATGCATCACAACTTGCTATTGTGCTTATAACTGACCACTCAATAATAAGAAGGTTGTTCTTGCATTCATTTCCTCTTATTTTCTTTTGCTTCCATTGTGTGACTCTTGTTGTAAGGTTTGGTTGGACTCAGTGAGTTCCCACTATCCTTGGTTTTGATTAAGTAAAAACAAGTTTTGAAAGGAACCGAAACCTTATACAAAAGCACTGAAAGATAGGGCATGGAAAGATCAAAAAGCTACTGTGATGGACCAGAAAACAAACCAAAGCGAACTGGGTGTGTGCACCAAGTTGTGGACCAAAAAGGGGGGTATAAGTGGACAGATTTTTTCTGAAATCGGGTAAACCTGAACTTGGAACAAGAGTTTGAGGGTCATGCACTCAAAATAAGAAGATGTGTAAAAAATAAAAATTGTACTACTTTGAATCTAGTTTCTAAAACACTATTTTTTTAAAAACACCGATAAGATTAAGAGGGTCAAACCTCATGCGCACGAAAAACATGTTCCTGATTTTTATGGAAAAACATAACATAACTGTTTCCGTGCGCAGTACAAAAGGTATAGTTATATTCAGTATTTTTTAAATCCCTTTGGTAGGATGATAGGTAAGAGTGAGGTCTAGAAGTTGTGTATTTTTTTGTAATTTTCTGATGAGTATTTTTTTTTTCTGTGATTGCATCCTGAAAATTTGGTACCTGTTCGTGCACTGGGTATAACTTGCATCAAAATAATTGAAAATGAAAACTTTATTTTTTAATAGTGTATAGAATCAAGTGTAGAACAATAATATGGAATTTATTTGTAATTTTATTAAGTATATCAAAAATTATTAAAAAAATGGTAGACATATGTCTGTGAGGACAATCAAGACACTAGTAAAGAGAATTAAAATTTACTATGCTAATGTTGTCCAAAAATAAAAACATTTATATGGTTAGAAAGCTAAGAAGACGTATGAGATTATGGTGAAAATTATAGAGCTACCCAGTTGACAAATTGCAAACCTGATGAAGATAAAGTCCAGATTTCATCGTAGAAGATAAAAAAATGTCCAAGAGAACAAAAATGGAGGGAAAATGAACCTCCAAGCCTTTGGGTCATTTTCCAAAGCTCTTCCCAAGCCATAACCTGATCGGGTTTCTAAATTTCAAATAACCCGATCGGGTTCTGAAAAGTAAAAAGTACATTTTCAACTCTTCCATAACCCGATCGAGTTCTGGAGAATAAAACGCACAATTTTCACTTCTTCAAAACCCGATCGGGTTATGAAGTAAAAATCTCTCTCTCTCTCTCTCTCTCTCTCTCTCTCTCTCTTAATCCTTCTTTGTTCTTACTTTTTCAGTACCTGGTCGGGTTCTGAGTAGTTAGGAGCATTGAGTCGTTATGTTCTCATTACCCGATCATGTTTTGAGTAATTAGGAGCACTGAGCCTTTGTGTTGTTGATGGTTTGCAAGCGAAAAGGGTCTCCCCTAGTGTTTACCCGGCCAATTGGAGCTGATGGAGTTGACGGTTTGGTCCCACGACGAACGGTTTGAAAGATGCACCATTGAGCAACTTTCAATTGAGCAACACTACAACTTTTTGCACCAAGCGAGATTGGGTCGGAAGATGGAATCCGAGTGGAATATCCTAGAACTGAGCCAGTGCTTGTAGGCCTTCCCAAGACGGTCCTTGTGCACTTCACAGATCTTTGACATCTCTCACGAGGTCCGAGATATGGCTCTCCAAACATTGCTGCCCAATTTGGCTTTGTGCACCTTGGGAACATTTCAGTACGACTTGCACCGGAACGTTCTTGATGGTTCGCAAGTGAAAAAGGGTCTCCCCTTGCGTTTACCCGGCCAAGTGGAGTTGATGGAGCTGACAGATTGGTCCCACAATGAAAGGTTTGAAATATGCACCATTGAGCAACTTTCAACTAAACAACACTGCAACTTTTTGCACCAACCGAGATCGGGTCGGCAAATGGAATCTGAGTGGAATCTCCCAAAACTGAGCCACGTGCTTTTAGGCCTTCTCAAAACGGTCCTTGTGAACTTCACAGATCTCTGATATCTCTCACGAGGTCCGAGATATGGCTCTCCAAAAATTGCTACCCAATTTGGCTTAGTGCACCTTGGGAACACTTTGGTACGACTTGCGCTAGAATGTTCTTGATGGTTCACAAGCGAAAAAGGGTCTCCTCTAGCGTTTACCCGACCAAATGGAGCTGATGGTTTGGTCCCACAATGAACGGTTTGAAAGATGTACCATTGAGCAACTTTCAACTAAGCAACACTGCAACTTTTTGCACCAACCGAGATCGAGTCGACAAATGGAATCCAAGTGGAATCTCCTAGAACTGAGCCACATGCTTGTAGGCCTTCCCAAGACCGTCCTTGTGCACTTCACAGATCTCTGATATCTGTCACGAGGTCCGAGATATGGCTCTCCAAAAATTGCTGCCCAATTTGGCTTAGTGCACGTTGGGAACACTTTGGTATGACTTGCGCTAGAACGTTCTTGATGGTTCGCAAGCAAGAAAGGGTCTCCCCTAGCGTTTACTCGGCCTACTGGAGCTGATGAAGCTGATGGGTTGGTCCCACGACGAATGGTTTGAAAGATGCATCATTGAGCAACTTTCAACTGAGCCATACTGCAAATTTTTGTGCAACTTTTGACAACATTTGTGCAACATTTGACAATGTTGCAAAATGTTTCTATTAGGACCTCTGACCTATTGAAAGGACTTAGAAGACCCTTAGATTCTATAGTAGGAGCTTTATTAGACCAAAAACAACAAACCTACTTATCCTATCATAGGTCATGAGTCTAATCAACCTTAGGTTTATAAAGACACCTTAGATGGATTAACTTTACAATGAGACCAATCTACTCAAAATGAATGGTTGATCTCTAGGATCTAACCATGATTACGAATATGTGAAGATGAACCAATGAAGACTCCTATCCATGCCTGGTGTTTCTTGGGTGCCCTGCACCAAAGACCCCTATAATTTCCTAGGTGTACCAAATGAACATTATATAGAGCATGAAAGATACACCTACAAACATAAATTCACTTATGTAATGGAGTGCATACATATAGAGCATGAAAGATACATCTAAATACAATGTAGCACATCAAGCATTAATTCACTTAAATCATAAAATTGCTTAGGTCCTGGAGCAAACATGTAGTACATTCATTATGAATCATAGACATGAATTCACTTAAGTCATTCACGTAGGTCGTACACATGAATTCAGGTTATGAGTCATATACATGAAGTACACGCACAAGTACATTAATTTATCGAAACACACATGCATATACGCAAGTCATGTGAAACAAAAATACACTTAAGACATAAACATCCAACCAACAAATTCAAGGATCAAATTTGAAGTTTCATATATAACAAAATGAACAATAATAGCGTACATATCAATACATGGCGTACATGCCAAATCCATAATAGAGTTACAAAAATGACATCAACTATGTCCAGGTCGATATATACAATGTACAAATGTGACATGTATATATATATATATATATATATAGAGAGAGAGAGAGAGAGTATAAATCTAGTTGTGGTCATTCAATGACCATGACTAGATCTATACAATGTCTCGATATATCTATGACTGTGGTGGATCATCAAAATTGAGCTTCTTCGCAGCAACACTTGGTTCACTAAGTCTCTCCACAAGAACAATTCAAATGTTAAGCCATATATATTATCTTAAAATAATATCAAAATAAATAAATATTGGGCTATAATTTGCATACTGAAGCCTCAACTGGATCTCTTATGCTTGGGCTGACTGATAAACGAAATGGGCTCCATAGTGGGCTAGAGGGACTCCTATAAAAATGGCTAGGTAGAGGAATGATGGGCAGTGGTGAAGGGTCCTACAACATAAAAAATAATACAAAATACATGTTATAAACAAGAAATACTAAAAAATTAAAAATGCATGGACTAAAAAGAAAATGCATACCACAGCTGGATCTCCTGTGCTAGGCAAGGGATCCCTAGGAAGTGGAGAAGGGTTCACCTCATCTGAGGCAGCTATGACCAATTCCTGTATGAAAAGTTGTAGCAAATGACATTCTAATAGAGGAACATGATTTCTAAAATATTTTGAACAAACAAGAATGCAATTGAAAGTAAATATGAAAATGTGTTAAACCTCTTCCCTCTCTTGAACATTAGCAATGTCTGGGGCGTTCATCAGTTCAGTGAAACCCAATTGATTCTACATGTATACAATAAACAAGTCAAGTGCATTCATCAATATAGACTACATTGATACTTAATACATTTCAACAAATATACTTAAATTGGACTTAATTA
>MU226586.1:2422597-2439673 GCA_018584345.1 Thuja plicata | reverse complement strand
TGTGGTTCACCTTTGAAGTAACCCACTCTCATGTAAGTATAATTAGGAAATTGTAGAAAAAGGCAGCCATAATCATTCACCTTAACCCACACCTCATCTGACACACGCTTGTTAGGAAGGCTCTTGTTGAACAAGCACATAAAATACCCATAAAAATCATCTTGTACCCTACGGTAATGAGAGCGGCTAGCCTTTAACACAAGCTGAGGAAAATATTCCCAAATAGGAACCAATGATCTATCCCCTTTAGTGGACAATCCAGAGAAAGAGCCATGAGAATCAACGATGTACACAAGGTATGAATTCATGTAAAAAGTGCAAGTATTAACAACTTGTGAAAGCTGCTCACACAACATATCACTTATTATTTCTCCCCAAAATATCCTTTTATTGGAACAGACAATGAGAGAAATGTATTTGTACATCCAGGGCTCAAAGATGTTTGATGTCTTAAACCCTGCAAGGCGGCTGAATAAAGTGATGAGGTCACTAATCTCCTCCTTGAACTCAATACAGCGGATTCCTTTCGACCATCTTGCAATACTTGGCCTTTTATTGAGCAACCAATTGTCATTAATAAACCTTGCACATGAAGGTGTATCCTCGTTCCACCTGTCAAGAGCTCTTTGTTTGGTGATATCAACAGTGATAAGATTCAATGGCACTCGGAAGATTCTATCAATAGTCTATGGATCAAGACTAATAATCGTCTTACCATCTTGATCTTTGATGGTTCTAGAAGATGAATCAAAATTCTTCGCGCATGCAAGAACGAACTTTGGCTCAAGGGCAGGCAATGGAAAAGTGGTGACCAAGTGAATGCTGCTCTGCTTGATGGATACCATATCTTCTGTGATTGCAACATCAACCCTTTAAAGAAATTCCTCAAAATTCATGTGTGAAACATTAGTGTCTTTAACTTCTTCACAGTAAGAAACAACTTGTGAAGGCGAGACAAAATTATGATATGAATCATAACGGTATTTCATCTTCTTCTTCTCTTTTTCTTTAGCAAGCGTAATCCCTTCAGACATAGCAACTTTATGAGACCGAGCAGTTGTGACATAAAAACTCCACAAATTAAGAACATCTTCTTAAGAGGGATCCATCATTAGAATTATGAATGACGTATGGAGATGATTGATTTTCTTTGAGAAATGAATTAGTTTCAGCTCAAAGAGAACTCAAGAACGAGTCTCTTGTAGGTGATTACACATGAGGATGAATGAAAGTTATGAAGAATAAGAAGGCAAATGAATGAGTGGATGTCACTTGTTTTATAATGATGTTTTGGATTAACCACCATTATGAGTTTTATGTCATATGGCAGCGGTAGGGATAGAAACTTATGCAAGTGGACATTCAGAAAATAGCACATGTATGGACTTGCATTGGATTTGTTTCTATTTTTTCACCATAGAACGAGGTTTTTAATCCCGACTGCACATGCAAGTAAAATGAAGTTCCTGCATATGCATCTTGAGAATAGAAGATAGAAGTAGAAGAAACATAGATTCAATCACATGTAAATCAGAAATGAAAGCTTTACATGTATGTTAAATAACTTAGGAAGAAAAAAACAAGGGAAAGACGTAGGAAGAAATTACCTCAACCCTCAAGATGAAATCTCTCAAAATCTTGAGCCAAATCTGAAATAAATCCAATAGATTTTCAGATTTAGGAAAGATTAGATGGAAAGAGTATATATAGATCATATCCCTAGTCTCTTTCCCTCAATTTTGGACAGTCAACATGCATATACAGTCAAGTGGGAAAGAATGAGAGATAAAATGCCAAGAAATGACAACCATTTTGACTATTTCTCTTGTATATGCAATGAGGAAGAAAAATGGCGTCTAGGGAAAAAATCTCAGCCAAAACAACAAAATAAATCCACAAAATAACCAAAGGACTTACCAAAATGAGTTTGGAAGCTGAGAAAATGGTTGAAAATGCTCAAACCCTCCTTCCATGAAGATTTTCGCAAAGGAAAGCAGACTGTTTTGGACTGATTGCATATGTTTTTCATTTCAAAAAGCACATGTAATGGCTCTCAAAATCGACGCCATAAGAGTACTCTTAAAAACATGCCTTAAAAACGCACTAACATAAACAAGAAACACATGTAAGTGCTTCCAAAATCGACGCCCAAGGGAAACTATTAAAAACGTTGTTTTAAGGAAGCATTTACATTCACTTTAAATGCATATGCAATGCCTTTGAAATTCGACGTCATAAGGAAAAAGACAAAGGAAGTTTTCTTTTTTTAAAAACACACTTGATAGCATGTGTAATGCTCCCTAAAAATGACGTCTTGGGAGAATATAAAAACGTGGATTTCAAACTCACATGTATTCACTTCCTTAGTATATGCAATGGCTCCAAAATTCATCACCTTGAGGAGGATCATTAAAAACGTTATTTTAGAAACACCTTTGCATATGTAATATACTTTAAAATCAACGACATAAGAGGACTCTTAAAAACGTTGTTTTTAAGAAACATGTGCACAAGAAAAGGTATATGTAATGACCTCCAAATTCGACGTCATGGGAAGAAAGGAGACACAAGGAAGTGAAAAACGCACTTTTTAGAGTGCACTTACATATGACTTTCATGAAGGAAAAAGCCACCAGAGGAGTTTAAATACATTATTTTCAATATGCAATTGCATATTAAAACAACACCCATAAGGATTAAATACGCTCTTTTAGAGGTTCAACTGCACATGTTGAAAATAGATAGATATATGCAGTTGCAATTAAAAACAACGTATTTAATAAGGAAAAAGACTTAGAGGTGAGTTTTTAAAATGTGTTTTGCATATTGATGACATGCAATGAAGAATAAAAACCACACCTTTAATACTTAAGTCTTTAATTCTGAATTAATTTAATATACAACTATAGTATTTTAATAAAGTAACATGAAATTAGACTATTTTAAAGCTATTTCAATAAAACATTAAAAACTATAGTAAAATCAACTCGGAATGAGTTGAAATTTGAAAACGGACAACAAAATCCACTTAATATATCAAGTATAATTCAAACTTGTGCAATTGACTTCGAAAACCCCACCTTTTAAGGATTTTTAAATAATATGCAGTCAGCTTGAAAAACCCCACCTTTTACATCATAACTTGAGTTGTACTACTCTGTTTGATGTCTAAGTTAGCTTGAAACGAGCGTATTTCAAAGGGCTATCGACTCAAGGGAAAATCAAGACTAAAAACACAAAATAAGAAAGAGAAAAATAAAGAAAAGGACTTAAGAACGCATGAAACATGTGTTACAAAGAACTTTTCAGGGATGACGAATTATCTCTATTAACACTCTATTCATAATGTTCAAATCATAGAGGATACTACTACGAATTGACAAGAAAATTCCGTAGGGTCGCCACAATTTTGTGATCTCAAAATTGAGGACAACAGTTACCATTCCCCATTTCCCTCTCGGAGCCCACTATCCTTGGTTGCGTTAGTTTGTTGAGTGTCATATTGCAGATTTGGGTGACATACTTGAGAGGGTTTCTCTTCTCTTCGATGACAATTTCATCATATTTGGAGTTGGAGATACTTCTTCACCTTCTTTGGATATTGGCATTCTTGATTCTTCTCCTTCACTTGGTTTATCACATTTCATGATTCAACTTGATGATGTGATGGATTCCTTGAGCTTGGAGATACCTATTCAATCTTCAAAGATGCATACTTGGAGACTTCCTTCCTCCTTCCATTTGGAGATGGATTGACTTCTTCATGATTTGATGTACTTATTTCTTCCCAAGGGTAGACATGTTGCCTGTAGGCATTGAATTATCTTTTTTTTGTAGGTACACTTCATCAATATTGGAGCTTCTTCATTATTGGGGGGATATCATGTCTCCTCCTTTCCTTCCTATGGAGGGATAATTGCTTGTATATACACGATGTATGTAGTTCTTGAGTCCTTCATCTATGCATCTTGTGTGTTTTTATCTCTTTTTTGAGGGGAGTTTTGTCCCATGAGGTTTTCTCCCTTGCTCTACTTTATGTGAGATTTCATGTATTGCATTACACTTGCATAGTACATGGGTACCTAACATGGCCTAGTAGTCAAGACCCAACTTGCATTGTGAGTTTAAGTGCATTCCCCCGAGTTGCACTTAAGGGAAGGTGTTGCTGTAGTAAAATATTCCTAATTTAAATTTAACTTAAGCTTACTTAGGATAATGCATTGCATAGTAGTTTGCATACGAGACACCTAGGAGTTTGCACCTTTAATTGCATATGGTGTAGGATAAATTTCACTTTAGGAGGTGATAGTTGTTATCACATTTCAATTTATGTGTGAGATCCACCTTTAGCGCACTTATCACATTATCATCCTCCACATGTTGCACATACTTCATTGCATAATGAAGGATGATCCACCTTTGGTGGACATGTGATTCCATCTTGTATGTGTTATAACTTATCTACTCTTTATCATAGTCTCTTATTTTCTTGCCTATATAAGCATACCTAATATGTACATTTTGATTATGTCCATTATCAATATTATCATTCTTGCATCTTAATGTAATTGTCTTGTCATTCTATTGTGGAAGTTATCTTGGACTTTCATTTTTTTAGAGTCACCTAAAACTCTAACACTACCAATTCTTGGGCTACCTTCTAATCTCCATAACATAACATTTTCATCCAATTTCTAATTCTAGGTTGACTAAAACAATCACTTATCTTCAATAAGAAGAGAAAAAATAAAATTTGCCCACATTTGAACAGTTAAAGTATCAAAGAAAAATATTTTCCCTCATTTTGTGTTTCAAAGGTCTTCAAGATGAGAAGTAGTAGTTAATGTGATCAACCATTGTGTCATTTTTTAGGTGCCAAAATAGATCTACCAAATCCAAAAGAGTATTCCTAGAAGTATGCATGAATAGACACTATAATTAAACAAAATGAACATTCATATAACCCACAACAATCATATCCGAATGTAAACTTAATCTCAATAACTACCACTAATTCAAGTTTAACTAGATACAATAACTTATTTATAGTTGATTCATATACTTTGCATATGAATTATAATTGATTTAGCTACTTTCAACTCCCCTAAATGATCTCGAATACAAATACCAAAACCAGACTCGCCTAGAGTGTAAAATCTATGATTATATGATTCTCTTTTATTTATTTTTTATTTTATATATTGATTAGTATCTTGAAATTCTAATTTCTAATATGGTATTGGAGCAAGTTATACTAGTTATTTTAAAAGGTTATAATGACAAACATAAAAATTGATAGAAAACATCTTTATGGTCCATCAACATGTGAAAAGGTCATTCATATAATATATTTGATGTACATTTTCTGTTGTTCTTAAATCGATTTGCTTTTTTTTTTGTTTTTTTTTCATTTCAATTTGTTATTGGTGTACGTTAATTTCTAGTGATAGTAGGTGGCCCAATTGCACTTACCAACATGGATTTTTTACAAGATTAGGCTTCTCAAATTAAAGGTCTATCTTACTATTAGCTCCTTCAAGATCTCTTGCTTTAGATGTTACATTATGTGACAATGGTGATATAAATATTTTTGTTTTTGTAAAGACCTAAGTGAAAGACTCTCTCTCTCACTAGACATAATTGACCTAGGAACATCTCTCAAATTGACAAAATTATTTTTAACAACTATACATTTATATTTTTAAAATCGTTAAAAATCAACAAATATAATAAAAAAAATTTAATCAAAGAATTAATTCCCATGATACAAATTTAGACAAGACATATAAATCATCTGAGAAGCTACCCTTGATGAAGAACTAAAAAAACTAAAAAAAGAGTTAAATAAATGTATTTAAGCACCTTATCTACTTTTGAGAAATATAAATGTTTGTTTAAATTAAAATTTAAACCACCTTCCATTAGAACTTACTTTAAAAAAAAAAGTATACACTAATATAAATTTAAAGGAATTTGTTGCAATTAATGGTGAAAATAAGATGTAGGCAAATCCATTTTCCTATTGCCTATGTTACCTCACAATCGTTTTTCTTTTCTTAAAAGGCTCGTTTGCTAAGAATCCAAACGTTACAACATTTCTCTGTGCAATCTCGTCACTAGTTTAAATTGGTCGTGTTTTCTAGAAGTTCTTTTCATTAGTAGAAATATTAGAGTTGAATGAAAGTGTAACCGTTTATGATTCTTGAAAAAATATCTTTTCATTCTGCGTTAATTTCATATGGCATTCTCTATCTAAGGGTTTAATATACAAGCACAACCATATTTCATGGTCTCCATTACATGTGCAATTTCAAGTGAAAATCAAGGCCAATCTTCTTATCCACATTTTGAAAGAGCAGAATAAACCAGTCCATTGGCAGATGACCAAGCTTCCATTGATTGTCGTCTCCTTGAAAATATAGGGCATGGAAATTCTTCTAATCATAATTAACATCAATGACATTGGTTTCAAGTTAGCCTACTGATTGATGACAAACATGATATTTATACTGTAATATTACAACAATAATCATATTCATTTTCATTCAAATAGTTTTTGTGCCTTATCTATGCTTCCACATTTTGGGTGCATGAGTAACAACACTTCATCCTTTAAGCTTTTATGATTGTTCTATGCTACGCAAATAGGGAGGATGCTTTTAACAAATCCATTTTGCAAAAATGTCATCACTCTGTGAGACCATGTTTCTTTGTGGTACGTTTTCAACCAACATTAGCATTGTTATCCTTGTCATTATTTAAATAAACCATTGATGACACGGTCATGATTGTTGAAGTGTTCAAGCTATGTGCCAAGACAAGCATATTGTTCAAGAAAGGAAAAACACTATTCATGAAGTCTATAAGTCATTTTAGTAGTAAAAATAAATCAATGTAAGCTTGAGTACACCCATATTATGTGAAGCCAATTATTTTCTCTTGTCACTATATTGTGTCCTAGGGTCTCTTTAAGGGTTCTCTAATATACTTAATTATTAGCCTATTGTAATTTATTGAATATTTTTTTGTGAAGATGGGTTATGCTTGGCTCACTTTTACAAGGGCGGTCTTTTATGTAATTTGTGTGTGTCCAAAGTTTTTGGTAGTTGAAGGAGAAGTGTACATTCTTCATCACAGTGAATTTTGACCCTCACCTTATTATCGAAGCTTTTCACTTAATTAACTTTGGCCTTATCTAGCTGAACTTGTTAAGTCTTGTGAGGACTTTTTGACCTAGGATCATGAGGCAAATGTTTGACAGATCCTAGACCTCATCCCCACATTTTGAATTCTTATTTTGTCTTTTGAGTTTCTTTGGATCCTAGAGGAAAGAAATCTATTGTAGTAAGACTTTTCCCTCCTGCCTCCCAACCTCTAGTGATTCTTTTAGTTTCTGGTTATGTTATAAAACTAAATGAAGAAGAGGGATTGATATTGCTTAACATCCTAATTTCTCGTACAAGCTTCCTATTGTTGAGGAAGTCAAAGATCACATATAGTCACATCCAAATAATCACTTACAACCTATATTACTTAAAGATGAGCCAAATAACAATCAACACATCAATTAGAATAAAATTGGATTGATTGAAGTACATAATCCAATGAGAACACCCAAATATATATACGATGGATGTGAGGTGATAAGGTGAAAACTAACTATGACTAACTCTCAAAGAGATGGACACACATGAGCATATGTGGAGGGTAATGGACAATGTCCCAACCTCCCCATAAGGCGAGGAGATCATATCTCCAACCTCTAATGATTAGGTTCTACTCACCTAATGATATTGTTTCCAACCTCTTACGAGGTGATAAAACTGTAATGTCTAACCATTTTTATACATATATTTCCATGCAAGAAGCTTTAGCTCCACTATTCTAATGTCATCTCATCTTACAAAATTTAGTCCAATAGCCCAAATTCTCTCTTCCTTCTAAGCAAAGGAACTAGGTTATAATGTCAAATTGATTTGGATTGATCCAATGTTTGCACAATAACTTGTCTCTATTTATGATCTCAAATATAAGCTCATATATTTTTGTTCACTCTTAGTTATTCTTATTGTTCTAGAGAAATAAAGTTTAGAACCAACATGGAACATATATTTGAAAATGTTAAATATATGAAGACATGAAGTATACACATTAATGCATGAAGATATAGAGGTACATGGAGTATACACATGAATACATGAAGACATGGAGCATACATGTAGTATACACATAATAAACTCGGTGTTAGATTCCTTCCTATTGACTAGAAATAGTCCATCAAGTAATTTTATGAATAGAAAAATAAATACATGGATTAAGAGAAAATATATTACAAAGAATGATATATGTGTCTTTCATAAACAATCATGCTTTACTTTTGTAGGAAATCCTCAAGAGGGTGCCTATAAACTACTCAACCCGAGTAAGCCCAAGAGCGCACAATATCCAAATATGACAACTCACTTCTTGGCCCACAAGAGGCAGAAACATAAAACTAGGATAATTTCATCCCTTAGGGCGACCTACTTAGCTCGGGAGAACCGGTGTACTGTGATTCCCTAACATACTTCCTCCATTCATTTTGATTGATTACGAGGTAAAACATGTACACATATATAAGCAATGCAATCATAGTAATTTATTTATAATTTATCCATAATATGTACACTTTATTTCTTATATATACAACTTTATATATTATTGATTACTTATGGTGGATGTAGCCCTCCTTGATGAGTTTGCATTGGCTACTCTTCACAAGATGACAAGATTATGCTCTGATACTACTTGTAATGTCCACTACTAGGGTATGTATGTTTAACATGCATCATTATACATTACTATGCAATATTGTGTCTTAACCGGTTTAAGAGATAGTTAATTTGCTCATAAACAAACCATGATTACTATATTCAAACCTACTCTTAACTTCTTTCCTAACCCTAAAGGAGGATGGGAAATTACTATCGTAGGACACTGAAACCATCTCCATAACTAAGCCCAAGATATTCATGAACTCCTGTTAATACCGCCACTTGGCCCAAAGATTCCATGAACTCTTGTCAATACCACCATTTGGGAGTCACCCAACTTAGAATAGAATTACTTGCTCCTCCCTATACAAACCAACCTATCCTTCCAAAGATATTAATTAAAGATTTAAGATTCTAGTTCATTATAATTGTCTTTTATATATTATAGTCTATATGTATATATAGAAGTCTCTTATTCTTAATAGATATTATATTCTATAGATCAGTATATAGTCCATAGATATTTTCCAGCATTATCAAACGATTCATCTCCTTTGATGAATACCAATTATAAAAAAAGACGCAAAGTGTCAAAGTTCCTTCTGAAGTTAAATGTAATTTGTTAAAAGCTAATTAGTAAGACACTAGAGCAATTGAAGTGTAACTTTTATACAAAAAATATGAATTATAGTAGAAAATGTTGCAACATGACATTAATAAACTATAATATTTTATTTTAATAAGAGTAGATGTCAATGAAGCATTTACAACATGTAAAATATACAATCTTAATATTCACTTGAAGGTAAACTATAACAGGAGGAAATCAATATAGAGTAGCATGCAATACAAAGTAATATTAAGAAAGCGAGTCACTTTGGACCCGATATAATGGATATGAAATATGAATGCTTATTTTTTGTTTGAATTCCACTTATCTCTATTGCAACCACCATTAGTTGTAACTTGATGTAGTAAGTAATCATTTTTTGAATGATAGATATCCATGAATTATGTTTTTGGTTTTGTCCAGTACCTGCAAATGTGCCCAAAGATTGAATTTCCTACGTAGGTAAACTTTGCAAAAAAATAATTCTAGATGGGTTTTGAGATTCTCAACAGTAAAGTAAAAATAGTTGAACGAGGTCTTGTATCTATAACAAAAAACCAGAGTAATATGTAGAGAATAGTATATGTCAAATGAAACGAACTTAAACATGTGAATTATTAAAGACAATTAACTTGAAATTTCAATCTACATAAACCAAGTGAACACGATGTGCATCCAAGGCATGTGTAAGAACAAACTCACAATCACAAAAAAATTAAACTTCTTCAAAGGTTTCCAAAATGATCTATGCATTCAATATGCAATCTAACCTTATAAGATATTTGTGATCTATGCATAGAAGGTTATTGTGAAATTGCATTTAATTTGTAGTCTACCAATAAGGTATGCATAATTATAGACAGGTTTGGTAAGTATTCAATGAAATTCATAATTATAGTTACAAATATTGGAGACAATATCCTCTCAAATCCATTGCATCATATTTGCTTTGTATAAATCATACAACAATAACTTATGTGAAAAGACACGATTTTAATAGTGTATAATATGTCAAAATGCATGACACAGACAATAGTGATAGAATTTAATATTCCTGTCATTCAAAATTTTAATATTGGTTACATTTGCACAAAAATATTTAATTATTATTATTATTATTTTTTGCATTTATTTGTCCATTTTAGAGAGTTTTGGATGAGATTGTTTTTGAATAAATTTGACATAGGCTTGCACTTAATGCCACCTTTATTGTTGAAATGAAAGCAAATTCATTTTGTGAAAGGCATATGGGTAGTTAATTTTTAATTGAAGACACCACATGTGACATTTGATGTGATGTAATGAATTGAGTAGATTATAAATGCAATTGGAAAAAAAAAATTGATTTTTGCATTGACTGTTTGCTATATGAACCAATAAAATTATAGAAAAATGATATTTGTAAAATTATTTAAAAGAAGAAATAAATATAAACTATAGACTTAAGTTTTTTAATTCAATATTATAATTGATTCAACTAATAACAAAAAAGAATTTGCATGAATGCATAAATATTTTTGTCTTTCCTAATAATAATTCTTTTCCATTCCTTAATAATCTTATATTCTATGATCCTTTTCTTTGAGCTATATTTACTTTATTTTTTAGTCATATATCCTCCCATCCACTCCAATCTCATATGTAATCCCATTTTCACAACCTCCAAGATGATTTTATATGTTTCTAGGAATAACAATTTCTTTAGGGCCATATCCTTTCGTAAAGATGACTCTCCAAAACAAATCACACATTTTCCTCTTTTTTTTTGGTCAATAACTTGAACGTTTGTTTATATTAATTACATTTCAAAATTGCAATCAATTAAATTTACGTGTATGATTAATATAGTTGCTGCATCCTTTAAGATTACGATGAAGTCGACTTTCAGGAGCAAGTAACTTGCATAGTCATGTCAGCCATATTCTGATGAAGTCGACTTTCTTTACGATCTGTTGTTTGCTATGGCTGTTTTAGTCAATTTAACTAGACTAATTTTTGTCCATTGGTGTTAGTATTATAGAACACCTTCACCATCTTAATGTAATCGTTGCTCCATTTGTTATTTAACATCTCAATATCTAGTGATATGGTTATCAAAATTTAATTATGTAGTTTTTGAGTCAAATTCATTTATCTATGTTTTATGAGTAGTGGCTCACAAAAATCCATATTTTATGAGAATGAATGGAATACCTAATACTCACTGTATCTAGGTGATGCTCACAGAGGTGAAGCACTGAGATTTTCCTTAATAAGACAATGTTGCCTTATAAGATATACCAGTCGCTGACATGTCTTAGTATTAGTTCTACACAATCGCAGTCTATACACTTATGGAGTCACACCCTCCTATTATTAATAGGCCTTTTACACATTGAATCACTGCTCTCCACTATTTGTTATTCTTACTCTCATCACTCCCCATCATTAATGTAAGTTTGTTGACTTTGTCTTGTTTAACCGTATTGCTCTTTACAAATCATTATTTATTTATTTATATATTGTAATTTATTGTAATATCATTTATTTATTTATATTTTAATATTATTATTTATTTATTAAATCTTCTTTCAGAAAAGGGGCAGCACAAAGACAAAGTCTCTAACCTCATGTGCACATGTGGTAAGACAAAAACATCTAACTTCAAAAGTGAACTTAACCTTTAATATTAAGGTAAAGTTAGTCCTACCGACTAAGTGTGACTTAAGCCCAGGTGTGGGCTAGCTAAACCCTATACTCTAACACCCCCTTAAGTTATATGTAGGGATATAACTACTAAAACAAACTGATAGATCCAAGAACATGTCTTGATAAGGTACCCATGTATAATAGAAGTCTCTATAAAGTGGAGAAAAGGGAGAAACCCTCGTGGTCAAAACTCCTCTCCAAAAGAGATGATACAAATGTAATGAAATGTACAAGTGAAATAAGAGAGGTGATAGAAGGACTCGTGATGACCCCCTGAATACTTCTTCTTGCACAAGTACAATGAATCTTTCTCCATAGAAGAGAAATAAAGAAGGTCATGTAATCCTCTAAAAAATGTGAAGATATAACTAACTTCATGTGAGGAAATACTTCCTCCCAAAATTTATATGAGAAGAGAAATCATGCAACCTCCCATAAAAAATAATACCTATGTTGTTGGTAGATGCTCGACATTGGATGTTGAAAATGATCCATGAAAATTGAACAACCTTTCTCCCCTTAGGAGAAAACAACACAACAAATGTGTGCAAAATGATCTCCCACTCCTGATAGGAAGATGTAGGAAGTACAATGACATCTCTAAATTTTGCATATGATCCAAAGACTTAAATGATGCCCATGATAGATGCTCACTACTGATCTCCAAGACAATGCTATGAGGTGACAAATGTGTTGGATGATATCAGTTTTGGTTACTGATCATGTTGTTGATATTCATGTTTTGTCACTGATGCCAACATATATTTCTGTGGAGAAGACAGACTGGCTACTTGACTGGAAGAAGTGTACGGACACTATACAGATGATTAAGAACGATCGAATTTGGATTCTAGCAGAAGGATGTGTACTGACCTTATTCCTAAGGTCTCTTGACTGAAGGTTACATATTGTGGATGTTACAGTTGATTTGGTGAAGACTGGTTTTCTGGACTGTAACTGTGATTCTGGACAGAGCAGGTCTCTGTGTTTCTAGTATATATTTCTGGAGAAGATATTTCAGATGATGTGAGCTTACTGGTGGACAACCGACATATGTTAGAGTAATAGGTTGAGTTCGATTTTTGTTTTGTTACTGGTGACGCCAGCTGTGGCATGTATTTTGGAGAAGACCTATTTACTGGCCGACTTCAGACATGTAGCGTGTGAAATTAATTATGAGCGTGGATTGCAGATCTGGAAGTGTATGTGATGGATTGTAATTAATGTTTACTTGTTATTGGTACCGTGTGTATCTTAGCAAGGGGTTATATAATTATTTGTATGATGGAAAGCCTTAATTGGCCGACCTAGTTAATTATGTATTAGGAAAGCTTAATTGGCCGACCTAATGAATTATTGTTAAAGGGTGTATATGAATGATCTTTTCTTGTGGAGAAGATGTGGCAGAAAATAAGAGGACAGAGATGTGTGGAAGCTGCAAAGCTTGTTGACTGCTAGATATAGAGCAGAGTTGATGATTGTTATACTTCATTGGAACTGACCAATCAAAGACAGTTGCTCTCAGACAGTTCACTGGATTGTGTATTTGCTTTACACACTTGATTCAGATTGTAAATCCTTGAGGGTGGCTTTAACCTTCTTTGGGCAGTGAGCCTACTATTTTCTTTGACTCCTAACAGGGTCTATCTCCTAACAGGGACTATGTAGTGTAATGTTGTAACAAGCTCCTAACAAAGCTAATATCTTTTAACAGGGATACTATACTCTCAGTACATTATTTGTGGGTGTTAATTCCCACCAAGCTTTTACCTTTAACAGGGTTTCCTTGACAAAAAATATTGTGTTATGGTGTTGGCATTTACTGTGTTATCATTTACTTTTGCTGATATGGTTTATAAAGTTTAAAGTTTAATAATCTATACTACAATTGATTCACCCCCCCCCCCCCTCTCAGTTGTCTTGTNCTACAATTGATTCCCCCCCCCCCCCCCTCTCAGTTGTCTTGTGGACTATTATTCCTAACAATTGGTATCAGAGCTACTGGTCCTTAGAGAGAAAGTTTAACAACTTGAGGTGATCCTGAAGATGACTTACTACATGAAGGATAGTCTGAAGTTTGATCCTGAAAACTTTGACAGTTGGAAGAACAAGAAGAGAACACATTTGCTATGTCTGGGAATTGATTACTAGATGATCACAAAGAATAATGAAAAGATAGCGTCTGAGGATGAGTTAGAAAAGGCTTTTGAAGATCAGACAATAAGTTATTTTCATGCAATATGGTTGCAAGGGAATCTTTGATCAACGCTCTTTCAGAAGGAGAATTCACTGAAGTAAAAGACTTGGACTCTGCACATGATATTTGGACAAGACTGGAAGCATTATATGTTGGAGATGAGTTTACAAAGCAAGCAAATTTACATAGCTGGAAGACAAAGATGGAATCATTGAAGATAAAAGAAGATGAGAACATTAGGACATATGCACAGAGAATTACTGAAGTGGTTACTGGCATTAGAAACTCTGGAGGAACGTACAGTGATGAAGAAGTGATTGTTAAGATACTCAGATCTTTGACACCTACATACAGAACCAAAGTGCTAGCTATAGAGAAAATTATACCTTTGACACCAAACTTCACCAGAGAAATGTTGATTGGACAGATAACTACTTTTGAGGCCACAGAATTGGGAGACACTTTACGTAAAGTTGAGTCAACAATCAAGGAAACCGTGCACAAGAACAAAAAGACCTTATCTGGAATTGCAAGCACCAGCAGTGATGAAATAAGAGAAGAGCTTGGAGCTTATGCTCATGAATGGGAATAGATACAAGAGGAAGAAAGAAAGCTAGATGAAGTTGTGGCACTGATTGCTAGAAGAGAAAGAGAGGTAAGGGTAAATTTGAAGGCAAATTACCTTTGAAATGTTTTTCATGCAACAAGATTGGTCATTTTGCATCTAGATGTCCTACAATAGTTCCAAAGCACAAACGTAAGTTTTTCAAGTCTAAATATTCAAAAGACAAGGAATGTTATTATGTTAGTGAGGGTATATCAAATGATGGTGATGGTGACTATGATGAAATTGGATTTATTGCTATTAAGGATGACGTACCTATGCATGAAGAAAAATATTTAGTATCTCGAGTTGAAAAGAAATCTGAATGGGTTTTAGAGAGTGGTTGTTCACATCATATGACTGGAGATAAAAACAAGTTTCTGAGTTTGAAAAGACATGATGGAGGTGTTGTGAGATTTGGTGACAATACTCCTAAGCTTATTATTGGAGTTGGATCTATCTGTTTGGATGGAAAGACTAACATTGACAATGTATTACTTGTTGATGGACTTAAGCATAATTTTTTGAGTGTTGGACAACTAGTAGACAAGGGTTATCAATTGAACTTCATTAATGAGAAATTTTCTATCAAGAGTAAAACATGAGACCTTATCGCATCTGGTACTAAATTCAGAGGTAATGTATTTGAATTGGACACATTTGAAGCTTCTTGTTTTATTGTGAAGGTTGATGATAGTTGGTTATGGCACATAAGATTTTGTCATGTTAACTTTGATAACATTGTGAAGGCAAGTGCAACTAATGCAGTAAGAGAGCTACCCAAGATTGTAAAGCCATCTAACACTATGTGTAGAGAATGTGTTATGGAGAAGCAAACTAGAAGCACTTTCAAAAGCAAACTTTATTCAGCAAAAGAAAAGTTGGATCTGGTACATACAGATCTATGTGGTCCTACACGAACAAGATCATACTATGGTGAAAGGTACTTTATACTATTTGTTGATGACTTTTTTAGAATGATGTGGGTTACATATTTAAGAGAGAAATCTGAAGCATTTGACAAGTTCAAGTTATTCAAAGAAAAATTTGAAAATGAATCTGGTTTAAAGTTGAAGTGTTTGAGATCAGATAGAGGAGGATAGTTTACACCAGAACTATTTAATGCATACTGTGAAGAAAATGGAATACACAGACAGACTTCAGCCCCTAAAACTCCACAACAGAATGGGATAAAAGAGCCAAGAAACATGACTATATTAGATGCTGCAAGGACTATGTTGCTGGAAGGAAATGTGTCACATGTTTACTGGAGAGAAGCAGTTGGGATTGCTGTGTACACACTAAACAAAATTCAGATCAGAGAAGGTACAAATAAAACTCCTTATGAATTATGGTTTAATCGTACACCTACTATGAAATATTTCAGAATATTTGGAAGTAAATGCTATATCAAGAGAGATGATGAGATAGGAAAGTTTGATACTAGAAGTGATGAAGGAATCTTTCTTGGTTATTCCACTAAGAGTAAAGCTTATAAATGTTTCAATATGAGATTGAGTAAATTGATTGAAAGCGCCAATGTGAGGATAGATGAAAAGTTTCAGATTTAGGAAAGGATATATGATTGTGTTCAGATTACAATAACAAAAGAGGTTACTGTTGAACCTGAAGAATCTTTGATGATTGACGATGAAATTGAAGATGAACAGACTGAAGCTACTGAGACATTGAAGACACCAAGGTATGTTAAGAAGAACCATCCCGAAGATCGAATTATTGGTGATGCAAGGAAAGGCATGATGACTAGATCTAGAGTTAGAGATGAGATTTGTTTGATTTCTCAAGTTGAGCCAAAGACTACTGATGAAGCATGTAGAGATGAATCTTGGACTAAACCCATGGAAGAAGAACTAGAACAAATAAAGAAAAACAATACCTTGGAATTGGTTCCAAGACCTAATAACAAAAATGTGATTGGCACTAAATGGGTTTTTACAAACAAGATGGATGAGGAAGGAACAATTGTAAGAAACAAGGCTAGCCTGGTATGTAAAGGCTACTCACAATAAGAAGGCATAGACTATGATGAAATTTTTTCTCTTGTTGCTAGATTGGAAGCTGTGAGATTATTCCTTGCTTATGCTGCACATAAAGACTTTAAGGTTTATCAGATGGATGTGAAGTCAACATTCTTGAATGGTGATTTAGAAGAAGAAGTTTACATTGAGCAACCTGATGGTTTTCCTTTGACAGATGATGAAAA
>MU226586.1:2404665-2422411 GCA_018584345.1 Thuja plicata | reverse complement strand
CAATGATAAGATGAGTAAGAAGTTTGCTAAAGAAATGGAAAATGAATTTGAAATGTCAATGATTGGTGAGATGAAATTTTTTCTTGGTTTGCAAATTAATCAGAGTAAGAATGACATTTTTGTATCTCAGACCAGGTATCTTAAATAAATGTTGAAAAAGTTTGGAATGGAAGATTGTAAACCTGTTGGAACACCTATGATGACAGGAAACAAACTGACTAATAGTGATGAGACTCAAAGTGTTGTTCAGACTAAGTACAGATCAATGATTGGAGGTCTACAATATCTAACACACACTAGACCAGATATCACCAATGTAGTTGGAATTGTGGCTAGATATCAGGCAGATCCTAAAGAAACACATTTTGCTGATGTGAAAAGAATTTTCAAATATTTGAAAGGGACAATAGAATATGGATTATGGTATGATAAATCTGATGATTTTACACTGCAGGCTTATACTGATGCTGATTGGGCAGGTAATGTGGATGAAAGGAAGAGTACAAGTGGTGGTGCATTTTTCCTTGGGAAAAGGTTGGTTTCTTGGTTGAGCAAGAAGTAGAACTGTATTGTTGAATCTACCGCGGAGTCAGAATATGTTGCTGCTGCAATAAATTGCACACAAGTTGTTTGGATGAAACAAACGCTGGAAGACATCGAAATAACTTTCAATGAGCCAATGGTTATTCATTGTGATAACAATAGCATAGTAAACATTTCAAAGAATCCTATAATGCATTCAAAAACTAAGCATATTTCTATTAAGTATCATTTCTTGAGGGAGAAGGTAGCAAATAAAGAAATTAGACTAGAGTACATTAACACAAAGGAACATATAGCAGATATATTTACCAAACCTTTTCAAAAATATGCTTTTGAATATCTTAGAGGCATGCTTGGGGTGGTGGCCCCTCCCAGTGGTAATTAATTGATGCATATATGCACCAGTCTAGTGATTTTCAGAGCTATATCACTCTCTAGACTTGATGTATGGATCTACTCCTTAGGGGGAGTGATCGCAGGAGAACACTATGGAGTACATTTGGGTGATCTTGCACCTAATTATTGGACATGAAGATTTGAAAAAGCTACACCTTACAGAAGACTACAGATGAGTTATGGCACCCTTTTCCATTGATGCCAAAGGGGGAAGGAATCTATGTGAAAATCTCTACTGTTTTGGGGAGATTTGTGTTGAGGATATTGAGAAGATTATATTGAGAGAGTACTTTTGGGTTGATGAATATGTATTTTCCCATATGTTTCCATCAATGTCAAAGAGGGATATTGTTGGATGATATCAGTTTTGGTTACTGATCATGCTGTTGATATTCATGTCTTTTCACTGATGTCAACATATATTTCTATGGAGAAGACAGACTGGCTACTTGATTGGAAGAAGTGTACGGACACTATACAGATGATTCAAAATGATCAAAGTTGGATTCTAGTAGAAGGATGTGTACTGACCTTATTCCTAAGGTCGCTTGACTAAAGGTTACATATTGTGGATGTTGCAATTGATTTGGTGAAGACTGGTTTTCTGAACTGTAACTGTGATTCTAGACAGAGCAGGTCTCTGTGTTTCTTTTATATCTTTCTGGAAAATATATTTCAAACGATGCAAGCTGACTGGTGGACAACCAACATATGTTAGAGTAATGGGTTGATTTCGATTGTTGTTTTATTACTTGTGACGTCAGCTGTGTTGTGTATTCTGGAGAAGACCTATTTACTGGCCGACTTCAGACATATAGTGTGTGAAATTAATTATGAGCATGGATTGCGGATCTGAAAGTGTATGTGATGGATTGTAATTAATGTTTACTTTTTATAGGTACCGTGTGTATCTTAGCAACGGGTTATATAATTATTTGTATGATGGAAAGCGTTAATTAGCCGACCTAGTTAATTATGTATTAGGAAAGCTTAATTGGCCAACCTAATAAATTATTGTTAAAGGGTATATATGAATGATCTTTTCTTGTGGAGAAGATGTGGTAGAGAATAAGCGGACAGAGATGTGTAGAAGTTGTGAAGCTTGTTGATTGCTGGATATAGAGCAGAGTTGATGATTGTTATACTTCATTGGAACTGACCAAGCAAAGACAGTTGCTATCAAACAGTTCACTGGATTGTGTATTTTCTTTACACACTTGATTTGGATTGTAAATCCTTGAGGGTGGCTTTAACCTTCTTTGGGCAGTGAGCCTACTATTTTCTTTGACTCCTAATAGGGTCTGTCTCCTAACAGGGACTGTAACTGTAATGTTGTAACAAGCTCCTAACATGGCTAATATCTTTTAACAGGGATACTATACTCTCAGTACATTATTTGTGGGTGTTGATTCCCAATGAGGTTTTACCTTTAACAAGGTTTCCTCGACAAAAAATAGTGTGTTATGGTGTTGGCATTTAATGTGTTATCATTTACTTTTTCTGATGTGGTTTATAAAGTTTAAAGTTTAATAATCTATACTACAACTGATTCACCCCCCTCTCAGTTTTCTTATGGACTGTTATTCCTAACAAAATGATCATCAATATATGCACAATTTATCATGATAGAAGCTAATTAGGCGAGACAAGAGAAACATCCAATGGTGGCAATGATGAGGAAACTTCATCAAAACTAACATAAAAAATAAGACAAATGGCTGCAATGGTGTCATCCAAATGAGAAAGGTGGGATTTTACAAAAAGACATGAAATGTCAAGTAAATATGCATCTCAATGAGGTGGATCTCGAAAGACAATAGAAATTTCCTAATGAAAAAAATCTCTATGACCCATGAATGAGTAACCATAGGATTCAAATTTAGAAACAAGTGATATGGGTGATACGTCCTCAATGTAATTAATGTGACTGCATTGATCATCCACAATTGATGATTTCTCACAAGATCACTTAGTGAGACCATATGATGGTTCTATAGGTGTTGGAACTAGAGGCTTAGGTAATAGAATACCATGAGATTAAAGGACTTGCTTCAACTTGATAATTTCAATGGTGATCCAATAATCTTCAATGTCCCATTTCTTTCAATAATATCCACATTTGATTTTCTATTTATTAGGAGGATTATGAAGAATACTCAAATGGAAGAAGTTCATAGTGAGACATGATCCAACAAACTCAAAAAGAGAAATACCCAAATTTCCCATTTACTCTATTTCCCTTTAGTTTACTCTCTCTCTCTCTCTCTCTCTTATTCATCTTACTCACTCTCCCCCTCACTTTATCTCTTCCTATATCTTTGTATCCTTCTAAGTATCATTTTCTATGTGAAATGGACAACCTAGCTTTTTGAAATCAATCATTCAAAATTGGCTCTATCTCATTATCTCCATCTCAACCTGTAACACCCTGCTAGGGAACCCAAGAGAGATTAAACTAAACATGGTACTATGTTTGCAGAATATTTTTTTTTATAGTTTACAAACAAGAACATACATTAAAGCGGAAGCAATTACCTTTTACTCACATGACACAAACAAGCATAGATTAAAAAACTCAAGGGTTCCATGACGTAGAATTACGTAAGACCAAAGCTCAATGAGATATCCCTAACAAAAGATTATCATTATTAAAAATAGATTACATGATAACATTAATGATATAATTACAATATTACAATTGATACCCTTAGGTATACAACAAACCTACATCAAACTATGAGGTATGACTCACTAACCCATAGGCAACTGACACACGTAGGAAACCAAGACTGTGTATATGAAGGTGTCATCATATACGTCTAACCCTTAAGTTTCATCCTAGCAGTCTCTCAGGACCCCGATACTTAAGTGACCATACATGGTATCAATGACTTCTCGTACAGACAAAGTCATTAACTATGCCAGACTCACACCTCGCAAGGTGGCAAGCATCTTCTCAACACTCCATCTTAGCCTATACAAGCACTCAAGCATGTGGGAGGCCCTTATCTTATTAATTCATTTTAAATCTCTCAATGTGTTTAATGTTATCACTAGATTAAGACACTCACAATAACTGATCCTGGCAGCCACTTGTGCGCCCCGATACATTATTGCAAGCCACCCCCTACTACACATCTAGATGACCTACCCTAGGCTCATTGATCACACGTATTGATCTAGAAGTGGTACAAAACATAAATCCCCAAATTCTAGTTCCTCTCAACATCAAGAACGATCACATATAAGCACAACTTAGAGTGTACAAAAAACAACAACTGAACTAGGTTAAGGGTTGGGTTTCAAAGGATGAAATCAGAATCATAATCAGGACGCAACATAGAAAAACACATCCCAAAGCCTCTGGACTTTTATAAGGCAAAACTAAGTCTCGGACCCAAAACATAATGAAAATAAGCTCATATACATGCAGATAACACTCACGCCAAACATATAGTTCCTAGTAATATCCTGACGCAAATGCAACTAACATGAGTAGTTCAAAAATTGATTCAATAATGAATTCTAGAATCTACTCTCTAGATTATATCCATAATCAGAAATTCAATAATAACTATATAATAGGCATTAGATTTCCAATTAGACTTTCCACAATTAAAACATTGCAAATACTATTATCCTCTAAAATTAATTTACAAGAAAATCCTAATTAAATTAATGTAAAAGGACAACCATGATAATTAACAAATTTAATCCTATCATTAAATATTAACTACTAACACTAATACAATTAATTATTAAATGATACTAATAGCATTAATAAGGTATTATAATTAAAATATACGTCGAACTCCATAAACAAAAGTTATTAAATTAAAATAATACAATTTACATTTTTTTTAAAACAAATTAAATAACAAAGTTTAATAGTTTAAATCTAATACAAAATTAAATTAACCTAAATAACAAAATTTAATATATTAAATTAATTATAAATTAAAATTTAATTAACTTAAAATTTTTTTTAATAAATTAACATAAATAAAATTTAAAAATTTTTATTTAAAAAAATAATAATGAAAACATCAAATACGGGACCCCCCCCTTCCCAAAGGCGGGTGCGGGTGGGTCTGCCTTGGCAGCCCGTGCTGGCTTGAAAGTTGTGCTGCCTTGGCAGCCGCGCTATCTTGGCAACCCATGTTGCCTTGGTGGCGCGTGGGGGTGCGTGGTCCCCACCGCCACTCACAACAAAAGCTTTTTCATTTAAATTATTATTTTTTTAAATAAAACCTTTTTACAATTTCATTTTTTTTCTCTTTATTTTTTTTTTCTAAAAAATAAATATATTAATATTATAACATATTATTAATTTTTTTACTGGTTTAATATTTTAAAATTCTGTATTTTTTCCTTAGAAACCAACAATCATCCCAAAAATTTTATTTTTATTTTGATGGGATTTATAAGGGAAAAGAAGAAGATTTTTAATAACGAACTTATATCAGCCTATGTATGTTTGTTTTCTTGCAAGGTCATGGCGAGGTGTTTTTCATCCAGATCATAGTTTTTCAAATGAATCGTGCACACATTTATACAAAATATAAAGTTCATAAGTTTCCAATATTCCAACTCTTGATCTGATATTGATTGATTTCAGGTGTTTTCTAGGGTTTAGTTTTTTAACAAGGAGACCTAGTTTATTTTCTTTCTGAAAAGATTCAAAATGATAATCGAAACCCTAATGCACAAACAAAAATCATGAACTGAACTAATAATTATACATTCTTTTCTTGTTTGCTCAAACACGAAGACACAAAACTTTTTGGAAACAAAAATTAAACAAGTGGGTATTCAAACCCCACCTCAACCACTGAAATTATGTACTGAAGAATCTGAAGCTGAGAGTTTTGATTCTTTTCCACTTCGATCTCTTTAGCTAAATCCAAAAGAAAAACCCTTGCGCGATGCCTTTCCCAATCCAATCCCAAAACTTCAAGAAAAACTTTTTAACACAATGACAACCAGAATTTCCAGTCTCCAAATTTGCATCCAAAACCTGTCTCCCCACTCAAATGACAGAAAATGGCTTCATAAAGCCTCAAACCCTAATTTTACAATAAAAAGAGAAAGCACACGACTTTCCTTCTTTTTCCCATTTTTGAAGAAAAAATATTCCTAAATAGAATTACAACCCTTTTTAATTAAAATTTCATCTAAATTGATTTTCAGAAAAAAAAGAAGAAAAACAACTTCCCAAAAACATGATTATTCCTTTATTAAATGCAAAATATATTAAATGTATTTTTGTAAAATCAAAAGCTTTTATCCATTTAAAATTGAATTAAAAATTCAATTTATATTCAGTAATTCAAAGTTGAGAATAAATACTTAATTTAAAATTAATATTCTAATATAGTATTTTAACTTATTTATATAATTAAACATAGATATTCAATTAATCATATTAATTAAATACCCTACATTTAATATTTGAATAATTTCAACACACAGATGAACATGAATATAATTAATTAAATTCTAATAAGAAAATAGTGACACTCAAACATAAGACATTGAAAACAACACAATCATAACAACTAGGAGGTAACCTTGAATTCACATCCCTTGGACAAATTTGGGTAGGGTAGACAAACTGATTCTTTTCCAATCTTAGGAAAAATTAGGTTTAGGTTAGGGTTTTGGGTCTGATTGCTAACTCCCATCTTTACCAATTGAGATGTATTATGGGCACTCTCACTCCTGCCTATTCAGGGAAGACGATGCCCTATACTTGCAAGCTAGTCACAATAAGTTCATGCATGTACATCCAAAAAATATCATAGAAGATAATGACAGGGATCGGTTGAACGTGTGGATCTCGCAAATGCAAGTAACTACGTCTCCGTCCTCTGCCACACCAAACATGCCATACATACATAAACATGTAACCTAACCATACACATGCAAGTATGGGGTAATTACTCATAAACATCTAATATAATGCAAAAGAAATAATCATCATGAAACCTCATCTATTTCTAACACATGATATAGAATTATAAATCCATGCATAATCAACTAACTGAGAAAGCATATCAACATAGCCCAAAGAATCTGACATAATCAACTGAAACAATAACCTAAAAGAGTACGACATTAGAAAATGAAAGCAACCTAGGGGTGGGTATTACATCCCCCTAAAATCGGGCTTACACCTGGAAGCCTACAACAAGGATAGAGATATGAATCTCTCAACAAAAAAACATCATACTGAGTCACAAGAGACTCAACGTGCGGATCCCATAGGACCCTTCCCAGCTCTCTGATTTGAACACTGAGGATCATTTCCTGCCATAGGAATGTGAAATCCAGCTGTTGTCCCTCTATTCACAGACTGACTCATAGAATCATGATACACAAATGGATGACGATCAAAGGCTGCATACGCTTTATGAGATCCACTGACATTCCCAACTGTAGGCTCAGAAGTTGTTGGCCTCTTTCCTGAGAAATGAGATGCACGCTGACTGGAGTTGGCCGCAATGTGACAAACCTGTCCACATGAAAAACAACCTCCTCTACCACCACCTCGTCTAACCAAAGGTGCACTAGACTGCTGATAACTCCCTCTACTAACACTCTACTGTGCACCATGTGCAGGCTAACTAGATTGATTGCGCCTGAAGCGCTGGCTATTGCGGAAGCTCTTAGAATGAGAACCACCACCCTGATTAGGAGGAATAAATTCCCCTGTTGCTAGGACTGATTACCTTTCAGAAAGGTAGAAGGACCCCTAGAATCCCCAACTCCTCGAGATTTATTACCTCTTGAAGTAGAAGTAGGACCACTAGATTGAACTCCCAAATGACTACCATGGCCCAAAGATAGATTCACCTCTGCAAGGGAAGCTTTGGTGACTGCAGCCCTGAGGGTAGTAGGCTGAAAGAGCTTTACTCCCCCAATGATGCGTTCATTAAGCCCCCTAATGAAGTTCTGAATCATGAGGGCCGAATCCTGCCCAAACCCGATCACATACTGCTTGAGCTCGAAGAAACGACGCTCATACTCCTCTACTATCATAGTCAACTGACGCAGATTATGAAACTCATCTTCTCGCTACTACCTCCACTGATTTGATAGGAAGCGCTCTCAAAAGCTCTCAAGGAACAACTCCCAAGTGATAGTATCTATGCGAAGCCCTAACTTCTCCTCCTCAATCTTCCACCAAACTGCTGCAAAGTGAGAGAGTTGCATAATCACATATTTGGCCTTGATATTGCTACTAAAGGGGTGCATAGAAAAACATCTCTCCAAGGAAATAAGACAAGTGTCTACCTCTAACCTTGAACCTTTCCCATCAAAGGGAGTAGTTCCTTTTCTCATAAGATCGCTCATATGGTTTTTCGCAACTGTATCAGGCTCAAGTACATAATTCCTCCTAGATCTCTCCCTCACCCTCTCCTCTATTCGAGAGTGATGAGAAACATCCTGCTCCACTCTACCCTGATCAGGACCCAGAGGATTCAGGATCGCTTGTAACAAATGCCTCATGCCTGGCTCTTCAGACTCAACTTATTGTTCGTCTCTATTCTCATCTTTGTTATGCTGGTGAGCATTCTCTTGTCTGACACTCACAGAAGGGTTATGATGTCTACCCCTCCCACGACCACCAGATCGGCCTCTATCACGGTCCCTAGTAGCTGTAGTCTCAACATGCATGATTCATGAAGCAACCAGAAATCACACAACAATAACAACACAACTCAAATAAAGACAAAGACAAAAATGATTCACAAAGAAATGGTTTGCACAAGAACACAGTCTTATGTTTATGTTTAGTTTCAAGTTTAAAATCAAGACACCTAATGAGCGTACATTACCCAGAGTTCCCAGTGAAGAAACATGGGCTCTAATACCAGATGTAACGCCCCGCCAGGGAACCCAAGAGGAATTAACCTAAACATGGTACTATGTTTGCAGATTTTTTATTTTATTTTAAAGTTTACAAACAAGAACATACAACAAAGCAGAAGAAATTACCATTTACTCACATGACACAAACACGCATAGATTACAAAACTCAATGGTTCCATGACGTAGAATTATGTAAGACCAAAACTCAATGAGATATCCCTAAAAAAATATTCTCATTATTAAAAATAGATTACATAATAACATTAATGATATAGTTACAATATTATGATTGATACCCTCAGGTATACAAAAAACCTACATCCTCTGCACATGTCACAGGGTATGTGGTAATTATTAAATTACAATAATATTATAGTTATCCAAAGTCAGGTATCACATACGATAAGATAAATAAATGTACAATAAAGAAATGATAAGATCAAAACCTCCATCAGAGTCAGATAAGTATAATAGATCCAAGGTACATCCAACACTGGTACACGAACGTGGAATCTCAAATGGTAAAGAATCACTACCACCTATCTGTGTGGAACTCTAACAGTCCAACCCACCGTGCTGAGGAGATAACAAGAAGACCCCACTCAGATATCAAACCAAAAATAAAGGAACATCTAAGTAAGGGGATCCTGAAAGCTCACTAACTCAAGGTATACAATCAAGCTATGAGGTATGACTCACTAAACCAGAGGCAATCGACACATGTAGGAAACCTAGATTGTGTATAGGAAGGTGTCATCACATACGTCTAACCCTTAAGTTTCATCCTAGCAATCTCTCAGGACCCCGGTACTTAAGTGACCATATACGACATCAATGACTTCTCATACAGACAAAGTCATTAACTATGCCAAACTCACACCTCGTAAGGTGGAAAGAATCTTCTCAACACTCCATCTTAGCCTATACAAGCGCTCAAGCATGTGGGAGGCCCTTATCTTATTAATTCATTTTAAATCTGTCAATGTATTTAATGTTATCACTGGATTAAGAAACTTGCAATAACTGATCCTGGCAGCCACTTGTGGGCCCCGACACATTATTGCAAGCCACCCCCTACTACACATCTAGATAACCTACCCTAGGCTTACTGATCATGCCTACTGATCCAGAAGTGGTACAAAACATAAATCCCCAAATTCCAGTTCCTCTCAACATCAGGAACGATCACATATAAGCACAACTCAGAGTGCACAAAACACAACAACTGAACTAGGTTAAGGGCCGGGTTTGAAAGGATCAAATTGGAATAAAAATCATGACTCAACATAGAAAAACACATCCCAAAGCCTCTGGACTTTTCTAAGGCAAAACTAAGTCCCAAACCCAAAACATAATGAAAACGATCTCATAAACACACAGATAACACTCACACGAAACAGATAGTTCCTATTAATATCTTGACGCAAATGTAACTAACACGAGTAGTTCAAAAATTGATTCAATAATGAATTCTAGAATCTACTCTCTAGATTATATCCATAATCAGAAATTCTATAATAACTATACAATAGGCATTAGATTTCCAATTAGACTTTCCACACTTAAAACATTGCAAATACTATTATCCTCAAAAATTAATTTACAAGAAAATTCTAATGAAATTAATTAAAAAGGATAGCCATGTTAATTAACACATTTAATCCTATTATTAACTATTAACTATTACCACTAATAAAATTAATTATTAAATGTTGATAATTAACATTAATAAGGTATTATAATTAAAATATACATCAAACTCCATAAACAAAAGTTAATAAATTAAAATAATATAATTTATAATTTTTTTTTAGAAAATAAATTAAATAACAAAGTTTAATAGTTTAAATCTAGTACAAAATTATAATAACCTAAATAAAAAAACTTAATATATTAAATTAATTATAAATTAAAATTTAATTAACTAAAAAAACAATTTAATAAATTAACATAAATAAAATTTAAAAAATTTTATTTAAAAAAAAATAATTAAAACACCAAATATTGGCGGGGTCCCATGGACCCCACCCCTTTCCCAAAGGCAGGTGCGGGTCTGCCTTAGCAGTCGCGCTATCTTGGTAGCACGCGCTGCCTTGGTGGTGCGTGGGGGGTGGGTGGTCCCCACCGCCCCTCACAACAAAACCTTTTTCATTTAAATTGTTTTTTAAAAAAACTAAAACCTTTTTAAAATTTCGTGTTTTTTTTTCTCTTTGTTTTTTTTAATTTTTCTAAAAAAATAAATATATTGATAATATTACATATTATTAATTTTTTTGACTGGTTTAATATTTTAAAATTCTGTATTTTTTCCTCAGAAACCAGCAAGCATCCCAAAAATTTTATTTTAATTTTGATGGTATTTATAAGGGGAAAGAAAAAGATTTTTAATAACAAACTTATATTAGCCTACATATTTTTGTTTTCTTGCAGGGTCATGGCGAGGTGTTTTTCTTCCAGAACGTAATTTTTCAAATGAATCGTGCACACATTTATATACAAAATATAAAAGATCATAAGTTTCCAATATTCCAACACTTGATCTGATACCGATTGATTTCAGGGGTTTTCTAGGGTTTAGTTTTCTAACAAGGAGACCTAGTTTATTTTCTTTCTAAAAAGATTCAAAACGATAATTGAAACCCTAATGCACAAACATAAATCATGAATTGAACTAATCATTATGCATTATTTTCTTGTTTGCTCAAACATGAAGACAAAACTTTTTGGAAACAAAAATGAAACAAGTGGGTATTCAAACCCTACCTCAACCATTGAAATTATGCACTGAAGAATCTGAAGCCGAGAGTTTCGATTCTTTTCCACTTCGATCTCTGTAGCTGAATCCGAAAGAAAAGCCCCTGCACAATGCCTTTCGCAATCCAATCCAAAAACTCCAAGAAAAACTTTTTAACACAATGACAACTAAAATTTCCAGAGTCTCCAAACTTGCATCCAAAACTTGTCTCCCCACTCAAATGACAGAAAATGGCTTCATAAAGCCTCAAACCCTACTTTTACAATAAAATAGAAAAACCACACAACTTTCCTTCTTTTTCCCATTTTTGAAGGAAAAATATTCCTAAATAGAGTTAAAACCCTCTTTAATTAAAATTTCATCTAAATTGATTTTTAGAAAAAAGAAGAAAAACAACTTCCCAAAAACATGATTATTCCTTTATTAAATGCAAAATATATTAAATGTATTCACAAAATCAAAAGCTTTTATCCATTTAAAATTGAATTAAAAATTCAATTTATATTCAGTAATGTTGAGAATAAATACTTAATTTAAAATTAATATTTTAAAATTGCATTTTAACTTATTTATTTAATTAAATATAGATATTCAATTAATTATATTAATTAAATACCCTACATTTAATATTTGAATAATTTCAACACACACATGAATATGAATATAATTAATTTGATAATTAATTAAATTCTAATAAGCAAATAGTGACACTCAAGCATAAGATACTGAAAACAACACAAACATAACAACTAGGAGGTAACCCTGAATTCACATCCCTTGGACGAATTTGGGTAGGGTAGACAGATTGATTCTTGTCCAATCCTAGGAAAAATTAGGTTTAGGTTAGGGTTTTAGGTATGATTGCTAACTGCCCTCTTTACCAATTGAGATGTATTATGGGCACACTCACTCCTACCAATTCAGGGAAGACGATGCCCTGTACCTGCAAACCTGTCACAACAAGTTCAAGCATGTACATCCAAAATATATCATAGAAGACAATGACAGGGATCGGTTGAATGTGTGGATCTCGCAAATTCAACTAACTAGATCTCCGTTCTCTGCACACCAAACACGCCATACATACATATACATGTAACCTAACCATACACATGCAAACTTATGGGGTAAGTACTCATCAACATCTAATATAATGCATAAGCAATAATCATCATGAGACCTCATCTATTTCTAACACATGATATAGAATTATAAATCCTTATCTGTTAACATGAGCTGCTAGATAAACTCCATTACTGCAATTCTGGAAGGAACATGGAATGGAAGTATGTGTGGTGGATGTGAACATCCATATAATCTAATCATAGTAAAATCCTCCCCCAAGTAGAAATCTCCCCAGTTGTGATCTCCAGGATACTTGTCTACATACTCACAAGGCCTCAACAATTGCAACACCTTGGCTGGTAATCTGGTTTTGTTTACTCCTAGACACTGCAATAATGAATAAACTATCCAGTTCTCAAATGCACAGAACTCACAATCCTTAGCAGTATAATTCCAAATCCTTAACCAAAATTGAATAAGGTTGGGTTGACCCTAGTGAACTCTTTGTGGCCTCAAATTATTTAAATCCATCACAGGGTAATTGTAATACATTATCAAATGCATCAAGATAGAGTAATGAAAAAACTTAGGATCCTTTTCTTTATTCTGGATGGCCACAAATCCCTCATGCATTCTATCAATTACATATTGAATATAATCATAGGTGGTGCTAGCATGAACATCTTTCAAGTCTAAGAAAATCATCAGGATATTTGCAGTGATCCTCTCTGTACCCCCGTCCCTCCCTAATACTCTACAAAGTGCAAAAGCAATGTATTTGATATAATGATTCAAATCCTTATAAGAATAAGGTGCAAGTCCTGGCATGGGGGCAATATAATTCTTAATATATCTAGGAATATGCCTATGTATTAAACTTTTAACCACCCCAGCCTGTTTTTCATACCTAGCTTTCTGTTTCTTAAGGTCAATCTCCGTTGACATAGGGTAGTAGAGGTTGAAGGCTTTCATAAATGAATTTTTGTTTATGGCTACTAGTGTAATGCCATTACTCCTCTTAATTGTCTTATAAAGCATATCATAATTATTTGCTAAGGCTAGAACAAGATCAATATCTAAGAATACATCAGGCACAACTAACTTAGCTAACCCACATGTCCAAGGGTTCAACACAGGTACAACTTCATCAAAATTTTTATAAAAATAATTAAAGAGAGAGTAACCCGATGAACCTGGAGTTTTGGCATCTCGGATATAGGCTAGGTCATCACTCAGGATATCATCCTTTGACTTCTTATTCTATGTTGATCCTGGCAGTAATGTCAAAATTTCATCTGAGAAATTCCTTTTCCCCTTAGCATCATCTTCGATTTCTTCACTTTTCCCACTAGTGGAAGCTACACTCATTGCTCTACTCATCTTGGCTGCTTGCTTTTATCACACCCTTTTGACCAATATTGAAACAAATCTTCTCACTGGAAACCATTACTTCTAAACTGTAATGCGTTGAAAACAATCAAAGGTTCTGAAAACTAACCAAATTTCCCTGAATTCTGAATTAGAAACCTTGATTGCTTGACCTTTCAAAAGCTGGAAACTCTCCCTTTTTCAGACACTGATAACTTGGTAATTTATTTGTTCTAGATTCTGAAAGAAATGTAAATGAAAATAAAGCACAACATCTATTTATGGTAAAATGATCAAGGTACGTAGCTCATAATTGGGTAATCATATCACTTCTACCTTCAATTCAACCTATTGTGACATCAATGCTTTCTCCTAGCCGTAGCCTCTGATTATGACATGAAATCGAATTCAAATGAGTGCAGAATTGATGGAAAAATCCTTATTAAATTTGACAAGAGGTCAATTCTGATCTGATTGGCTGATCCTCAGACACCTCAGCTACCTTTTCAAGCTGTGATAACTTCTCTGAATCGTTATTGGCTGATGAATTTTCAACTTTGGCACGTCAGCAGCTGTATTAATTTTTACCATGCCTTAACTTTTACTTTTCCTTATTAGCAACCTCACAACTACAACTTATCTCCATGTCGCTGAGAAAAATCCTTAACTGTGATCACTTTCCAAGACTTGGTGACACAAAACATTATTAACTTCAGTTCTAATCCTGACTACCTTCTTGCAACCATGCGACTATGGAAAAGCTAAGTCGCCGAGAGATTTCCTTTACTCCGGGTTTATTCTGAGACTACATGATCATTGTTGATTTCCTTTTAATCTGACACCCTTCGCTGAGTCTCGTAATCTTTTGGTATAACCTTAAATTTTTTTGATACTTCGCGATATAAGCTTTGTGTCGCTTAGTCGCTGAATGAATTATCACTTCAACATTTTAACTGGAGACTCAGCGACCAAGCTTTTAATATCTTTGCTTTTATAGTTTAATTCCTTTTGGAGACTACGCGACTTAGAACCTATCTCATTGTTGCTTAACAAATTTCACTTTATCAAATCCATCAAGAGACTCCCTGAATACCATTGATCTTTCTTAGCTTAGCATCTGACGGCCAAAATTAAGTCTCATAATATTTATACCAAACCCTAATATGTCTTGAGACCTAGCAACTAAAGCATAATGTAACCTTTATTTCCTTTTGTCCCTTAGTCGCTAGAAGAAAATACACTTGGCCATCTTATTCAGAGATTACCCGACAACCGTTGATCTTCAATCTGACAACATCTAACGGCTCCCGCTAAGTCTCTTAATATTTCATATAAACCCTAAATCATCTTGAGACCTGGCGACAACACTCTTTGTCTCATAATTGCCAAATAATTTTATTGTATTAAAAATTAATCAGAGACCACGCGACTATACCTTTAATCTTTATCATATTTAGCCATGTGTCTCAATGTTATTCCTTGTCTCCTGATCGCTGAATAACTGTTGAATTTTCAAATGCTAAAAGTGACTTCGTGCCATCCATTGGATCTTACCTTGATCTAACGGTTGTCTCCAAGTTTTGCGACCTTTTTCTTAACTCATCTTTTATTCTGAGACCTAGCGACTGCATTGCTTTTGAACCATCTTTAACCCTAGCTTGTTTTAGAGACCTAGTTACCAAGGAAAACTCAATGTCGCTGAATGATTTTCTAACCGCAGAGTTTATTAGGAGATATCTCGACCACCATTAGATCTTTCATTAGATGGACAATCTTCGCCAAGTTTCGTAATCATTGAAGCATATTCCTTTTCATTAAGAGATAGCGTGACAAAGACAATTCACTGAGTCTCATAACCATATGGAATATTCTCATAACATCAAGAGACTAAGCGACCAACATAAAAGTACATGACCTATTCTCAGGACTTAAGTGTGAAAAAGTAACTTCAAAATAGACACTTAACTGAGAAATTAGGGCCTTTTGCCTTTTTAAAATAGAAATAACCCTAGGGCTTAGGGTTTTTAGCATTTTCAACTAGGTTTTGAGATAAAACATTTATTTGCAGAGGTATATAAGCAATTTCGACTACGACTTTCAACTTTCTGAGCATAGGAGTGACAAGAAAATTCAAAATTTTATAGGGCAGACTACAACTGGAAATACAACCAACACCTTCATTGAAGGATGGATGAATCATCTGATTCCCTTTTTCAGTTTGGATTTCCAAATGGTCTAAAGTTGTTCTTTTTGAATCCATTTCTAGAAATGTTTTGACTTCTTTAGATTGGTTCTTTCCATTAATACCCTTACATCCTAAAAAGACATCAATTTTACTGCCACTGATTTCCATAATGTCTAGAAATCGATATTCTACTAGTAAACTACCTAGATTAATCTATTGTAGGGTTTTATCAAATGTATATATCTTTGGGTCAAAATTAGGGGTCCATCCAATGCAATGGAAACTATATCTTTTAAAAAACCTTAAATTCCCATACACAATTTACTTTTTAACCTTTGAGTTTTTACATATAATGAATAAAAAAATATTTTCTAGGGTAAAAACACTTACTTGATTGGGGGATTTTGTTTCCCACCATTCAAACATACTTTCGATGGGCTGGTTCTTGTCACACCAAAATGTAAAGATCCCTCAAGCTTCATGTTCTTCTCACATGCTTTTTAAGGCCATGTCATTTAATACACAATGGTTGACCTTGGGTGAATCGTTCCTACTAGCATAGGTTGAAGAAACCCAACTATTTGCAGGTTGCTTGGAATCCCTTATGTCCCCTAAAAAAATTAGATTAACCCTCGTAACTGGAATCTGAGGGTTTCAAGTGGAAAATCTAGATTGAATGTGGATTTGAGAACCTCTGTCAGGAGGAGCTTCCCAACTGAGCCTACTATTAGGTATGTGATTCTCACCAGAAACCAACCCCTACCTTATCCTATCAGCCAATTGGCTATTCTGAGGGATCCTAGGCTTCCTTCCATCCATCTTCTATATTAGTCACAAAAATAGGTTATCCTAGTCTCCGATCATTCCCATGATTGCCAAATATTTGAGGAAATTTATTATTTTGCACCAAGATTCTGTTAGCTCCATGAACGAAGGGAGGTAGGGAGCTAAGCATTGAAAACCTGTTTGCATTTCCTGAGTAATTCCTCTGAGCAGAAGTGTTAGATATGCCTATATTATTTGCCCTTCTACCTCGGGCAAAACTTTTTCACATATTCGAGCACAAAGCTATTTTTTTAAAATTTTAATATAATATAATATAATCTATTATTAATATAATAATATTATAATTAAATAATAAGATCTTATTAAATAAATAATGATAACCAAAGAAAATATAATAAATAATAATAATAATAGGGTAATACCACAATAGTGGGTTACACTTTTCGGGAGGAAGGAATTCGTCCCGAAAAGCGTGACCCACTAAAATATTTTTCTTTGTTTCGATCGAAAATGCTCAATACTTTCGATCGAAATAGAGTTACTTTCGATCGAAAGTACCTAAACTAGGTACTTTCGATCGAAAGTAACCTATTTACTTTCGATCGAAAGTAACTAGGTTTATTTTAGCGGATAAACCCGCCGAAACAGTCATTGCGACTGTTTCGGCTGGGTTGAAAGGGACAGTGGCTGCCAGGGCTTCCGTTTCATCAAACGTCTATTAATCAGGTTTTTCACGTTTTTAATTGGAATATTTTATTGTTTTATAATATATA
>MU226586.1:2354475-2375315 GCA_018584345.1 Thuja plicata | reverse complement strand
TATATATATATATGTTATAAATAATTATTACAATTTCTAATATATAATATATTATTCTATAATAAATAATATAAAAGTACTATATCATTTAATTTTTAATCTATAATAATTTTAATTTTGTAAATAATTACTAATTAAAATAAAATTAATATTAATAATAAAATTAAAATTAATTTTCAAAAGTGTAATCAATCATATATATAGAGAGGGAAACAAAAGGGCTGATGGATTAGCTAATTTAGGACCAGATGGATTCTTCCTACCCCCTAGTGTCTCTCCAGCCTTGGCTTAGATTCCTTCTCTTAAAATTTTTTCTTGTATCTAGGAAGTTGGTATATTACTCTATCTCAGTATAGTTTAAAGTAGGCAGAGACCAAGGATTAGATATCAAATTCTTACCTTGAATATAATTAATTTATAACTAATTGTTTTACTTGTTCTGTCCATAATATAGAAAGGTATATACACAAAGTGTGTTTTCAGGTAGGAATGTAGGATTATATGTACTAATGGATGCTTGCATATATGTAAGTATGCATATATGCATACATACAAATGAGAGTTTGTATATATGTATGTATATTTGTATTTATGTATTTATGTCTGTCTATTTGTATGTATGTAGGGACACATTTATTTAAACACACACTTACAACTATAATGACATATCCCTTTGTATATGTATGTATTTCCCTTACAAGCTATACTATCTCTCCAAGAAAAGTATTAACCATTTATTTATTCATTGTAGATTTTTAATCATCAAGGTTGGGATTCCATATGTGTATGCACCCCGAAGAATTTCAAATGGGAATTAATTTCTATTTGCTTTGACTGTTTTTTGGTATGACATTGCAGCAATGTGGATAGGACTAGTGTGCCCTTTTAGAAGCATGTGGATCCACTCGGCTTGCATTTAGGTACTTAGCATTTTTAAGTAATAGGAATAAGTAATTAGGATATTAAGATTATACATTGGCAAGATAGACTCTGGTCTCCCCTTATTTTACTAAAGATTATCATCTTAAGATAATAATTTTAAGAATGACATAAAAACTTACATATACTAAGAGATATACAAACAAGAAAAATCTTAATCCTTTACGTATTTATATACCCGGTTCAGTACAAAAGTATTTAGGCTCAATTGTTAAACTCTTAGTTTAAATATAGTTAAAAATGAACCCTTAACCCTACCTGTGATCGAAGTAGGGTTAAGCATGCTCTAGGGGCTTTAGATTATTATTAATATAATATGATAAGTTTACACCCTAATGCCATAGTTTCTTCTTCATTACTCGACCTCTGCTCAGGTAATCCAAATAATTGGGATCAATCATTCAGCAATAGGGTTCCAAGGTTTAGATGAGCTGTCTAATTTTTATCTCTTTGGGCCCTGTCTGATAGCTCAGAGGCTTTACTCATCCTTTTGATGATTATGAGATACCTCAAACCAGAGTTTTCATTGTAATCATAACTTGGTTACTCGACTAACATTTATCTGGGTTTGTGAATCCTTCCCAAATTTATCTAAGCTTGTTAATTTCTTCCTAGTCCTTTAAGTCCCATCCTGAGAGGTACCTTTCCCTAAACGAATAAGAATAAAATTGTGATATAAGATCAATTAAAAGAGACTGCTATTAAAAGTATAATAGCTGCATGAATTTACTTCCTTGGGAGAATCACTTGATGTAGTTTTCAAGACTTTGGTGCAAAATCAGATTCTCACTCCTTTGGACAAGCGTCTCTATGATCCGCAACCACGACCCCATTGGTGGAATGACAATGCATACTGTGACTATCACCAGAACAAGGGTCATAAGACTTCTACTTGTCTTCAGTTGCGCCATAAGGTCCAAGATCTGATTGATAATGAGGTTATTGTTGTGGAAAATCATAATAAGAATTCATATCACCAAACATTTAAAGATCCATTTTGTTGTCATGAGAAAGGTGAGTCTTCCAACACTAAGAACAATAATGCCAAGGTTAACTACGCACATACCACTTATGACAATGTCATCAACATGATCGAACCTGTCAAAGTTGAGTATTGTGATGTGATTAATATCAAGGGGAGCGGGGATGCTCCTAAGCGTAAGACCCCATTTGTCTCAAGAGGCCCTGGGTCTCGCTCGTCTGAATCTCAATCATCTAAAGATTATGCAAATTTCGTTGCTAGATCCCACCCTAAGATCACTCTCAAGGGTCCTGACCCTCCTGCTACTACATCTGCACCGAAACAACCAGCGGATAAAGCTATTGTTGGTCCTACCAACAAGACCATGAAAGTGGTCCCCACACTTCCTATTGCTTGTTATAGCATTCTCGACTAGCTGCAAAGAACCAATGCTCAAATAACCATCTTTGAGCTGTTGAAGATCTCGCCTGCTCATAGGCAGATTCTAGATAAAGCCCTTGCAGAGGCTAACATCCCCAAAGACATTAGTCTTGATCTATTTCAATCCATGGTGGGTCACTTGACTTCACCACACTATCTGTCTTTCTCAGAAGAAAATAACCATTTGATCAGTCACCCGCATAACGATCCTTTGCATATAGAGGTCGTGATTGGAAAAAAACTAGTCCGCTGCATCCTTATTGATAATGGTGCTGGACTCAACATTTTCTCTGCTCACTTTCTCGCTCATCTAGGTTATGATGAAGATCGCATAGATTCCCGCAAGAGAATTACTATCAAGGCCTATGATGAATAAGACAGAAAGTCTAAAGGTTTAGTTGTGCTACCCATTCGGGTTGGACCGGTTGAAAGAGATGTCACATGTCAGGTGATGGACCTTCCTCTTGCTTATAACATCCTATTAGGAAGACCATGGATCCATGAAATTCAAGCAGTTCCCTCTATGTATCATCAGTGCATCAAGTTTCCTTTCCATGGTGCAGAAGTGACAGTTCCTATTAATATGGGCTCTTCTTGTAATATGCTCACACAGTCATCTGATAGTCTTGTTCCTACTAACAGAGAATACAAAGAATTATGTGATGCCAAACTTAGAGACATGGAATAGACTTTGAAAATTGAAGACATAGGCATGGGGGGTATCAAATAGAACCTGTGCTATCATTAGCAACTCTACCTCCATCTCCTCATTCTTACGGGAGACATTCTGAGAACAATAAATCTTCTACTGCTCCTCCTAAAATATTTTATGATGGTGTCTTTGTATGAGATTCAACACCATTAGAAGATGAAGATGAGGAAAGAGATATTAAAGCTTGGCTTTACAAAGGAAAGGAAATATCTGAATAGACTACCCCAGCTCGTGAACTAGATCCCAATAATGAAGGTCTTAAAATCATGAAACACTTTGGATACAAAGGGAGTGGTCCAATAGGGATGAATGGTAATGGGTTAGTTGAGCCTATTAAAGCTACAGGTCAAAAGATGAAAGACACAACTGGTTTGGGTTTCAAGAAGATCCTGTTCCATCTAGGGATTAATGAATTTGTGCCAAAATTGGATCCTCCACCAAAACCTGAAGGCACAGCTACAGTTGACAGCACAGAGGATAGCTCTGACAAGGATTATTTTCCTTATCCTATTCCTCCAGATCTGGTAGCATTCTTTGCTAAGCCTAATGATGTCATGATACATGCCAGTACAACTAAGGCTGGCAGTGACTCCAGTGTCACTATTCCATTTACTACTCTAACATACGAACAATGGAAAGTGTCACAAGACCCTAGTTTCAAAGGTGAACGATACATACCATCACAATTTCAAGAACAATTTGTGCAAGAACAGGCTCGTGTCACAAGAAATCTCAAACCTTCATGGTACAGACATCCCAGTCAGAGTTCAGACATAGATTCCCATGAATATGAGTTCGACAGTCTTTCAGAAGGATCCTATGAAAAGCTTCTCGACATAGGTGATGAGTCTAGTGAAAGGTCTAATGAGTTTGATTCCATAAATGTTAACGTGTCTTCTACTATGGTTGCTAGGAGTCAAAGGGATTTGAATACACCTTTGGATGAGATTGCTCTAGGTCTCAGCTTACTAGTCAGTGCTTTCGATGATTATACCATGAATGCACTTGAACCCGTCACTTCTCTCTCACTCCAACATCCTGAGCTAATAGACTGGAATTCCCCTTCCTCATCCAATGAAGTCCTCACATTCCAGAACGACTATGCTCTAGCCTATTATCTTCACATTGTCGAACCTGTAACATCCTCCACTAGTGAAAAAAGTGTCAACATGACTGAGGCTGATATCAAGTATCTTAGTCATAAAATCTAAAGAAGAAAACATAGGCGCTCTGATGGTGAAAACCACATTGTGGCAATGTCAGAGCCAAAAAAAGTAAAAAGAATAGACGTATCCGAAGGTGAAAACCTCTTTGAGGCACCTGAGGATGAGATACTTGATGTGCTTCCAAGTCATTTCTAAGAATTCTCATCGGTGCTAATTGAGCCAACTCAACCAGTAAACTTGGGTACAGAAGAACATCCACACATTATTCATGTGGCTAAATCATTGTCTGCAGAAGAACTCAAAGAATTCACAGATTTCTTCAAGGAGAAAAAAATAAACTTTGCATGGACATACTCTGACATGCCTGGTGTAGATCCTGATCTTATCATGGACCACCTATCAATAGCTCCTAGAGTAAAACCAGTCAAGCAAAAAATTAGAAAAATGCATCCACATGTGGCTCTATTTGTCAAGGAAGATTTGGAGAAACTTCTAAAAGCTGGGTTCATCAGAGAAATTGACTATGCAGAATGGATCTCCAACATAGTTCTAGTATCAAAGCATGACAAATCTATCAGAGTTTGCACAAACTTCAGGGATTTAAATAAGGCATGTCCAAAAGATGATTTTCCACTACCCAACATTGATATGATTGTGGTTATGACAAAAGGATACGAAATGTACTCCCTAATGGATGACTTCTCTGGCTACAACCAAATCAAAATTGTGCCAGAGGATCAAGAAAAGACTACTTTTACTAGTGCATGGGGCACTTTCTTTTGGAATGTTATGCCTTTTGGTCTTAAGAATGCTGGAGCCATGTATCAGAGAGAAGTCACTACTATATTTCATGATATGATGCACAAAACAATGGAGGATTATGTTGATGACACCCATTCTAAAAGAATGGATAGGAAGGCACATCTCACTGATCTAGGCCCTATACTAGATCGTATGGAAAAGTTCAGACTATGTCTCAATCCTAAGAAATGTGCATTTGGAGTAACTTCGGGAAAATTGCTTGGTTATATCATCTCCGTAAAAGGAATCAAGGTGGATCCTGAAAAGGTGAAATCTATCATGGAAATGTCTCCACCTCACAATATCAAACAAATTAGAGGTCTTCAAGGTTGGCTTCAGTCTATTTAGCGCTTCATCTCCCAGCTAGCTGACAAGTCACAACCATTTACTAAAACTCTACATAAAGGTGTAACCTATGAATGGAATAAAGAATGTGAACAAGGTTTTCAACAAATCAAACAATATCTGACCAATCCATGTATATTAATTCCTCCTATTCATGGGAAGCCATTAATCTTATACATCTCAGCTACAGAAACATCTCTGGGTGCTCTATTGGCTCAAGAAGATCAAAACAATAAAAAAAGAGCAATCTATTACATCAACAGAACATTGGTCTCCTATGAAATGAATTATTCTATCATTGAGAAAGCTTTCTTAGTGGCGGTGTTCGCTTCCCAGAAGTTATGACATTACATGCTTACTCACACTACAAGGCTCATTGCAAAAATTGATCCATTAAAGTACTTACTCAACAAAGCTTCCCTCACGGGTAGATTAGCTAAGTGGGTCATGATACTCAGTGAATTTGACATTGAGTATGTGGAGAGAAAAGCTATCAAAGGGCAAGCAATTTCTGATCAGTTGGCCGAGGCACCTATTACAGATCACCAACCGTTAAGGATCAAGTTCTCAGATGAGTCCATCATGGTTCTCACACATCAGTCATGGACCATATTCTTTGATGGATCATTCCCCAGCAAGGGTCAGGTGTCAAAATCTTGTTCATTACACCTCAGCGATATTCATTACCAAAGGCTTACAAAATGATGTTTCCTTGCACAAATAGCACTGCTGAGTATGAAGCCTTAATTAATGGATTAAAGATCACTATTGAATGGAATGTCAATGAGCTAAAGGTATTTGGAGATTCACAGTTGGTTATTAATCAGGTGAATGACATCTATCAAACAAAAGATGAAAAAATGGTGCCTTATAAAAATATGGTTGGTGATCTTAAGAAATACTTTGCACATGTTACTTTCCAACAAATTCCAAGGGAAGATAATAAAGCAGCCAATGCCATGGCTACTCTGGCTTCCATGTTACAAATGCTAGAAAATGACTCCAGACATGAATTCCTAGTGGAGACATTATGCCACCCTGCCTATAATTTCCCTGAATCCTAGATGATTTGTTTAGTCATTAGACATGACTCATCTCGCTACCATCATATTTACTCCTACCTTCATGACCATATCATTCTAGACACATACACCCACAATGAGAAACGTCACTTAATCCGCAGTGCTTCACAGTTTGTCATCATAGCTAATGACTTATATAGGTGAGGTCTAGACGGTACCCTCCTTAGGTGTTTAGAACCTGATGAGTCTAAGCGTGCGTTAGTAGAGGTACATGAAGGTATCTGTGAGTCTCACTCAAATAGCCTGACACTGGCTCGCAAACTTATTAGAGCTAGTTACTATTGGCCAGACATATAGAAGGAAGCTACACAATTTGCTAAATCTTGCAAACAAGGCCAGCTTCATAGAAATCTGATTCACACTCCTACCAAGGAGCTCATTCCTTTCATCAACTTTTGGCCATTTCATCAGTGGGCCTTTGACTTAGTGGGTCAGATACATTTGTCTTCTTCAAGGGGACATAAATACATCATTACTACTATAGACTATTTTACCAAGTGGGTCGAGGCAGAGCCTCTCATTGTAGCTGATGGCAAGTCTGTGGCTATGTTTATATCGAACTACATCATCTACAGATATGGTGTACCCTCATCAATAATCACTGACAATAGGGGGAAATTAAAGAAAAAGGATCTAACAAATTTATGCACTAAGTTCAGAATCATTTGGCACTAGTCCTCTACATATTATCCCCAAGGTAATGGACAGGCGGAAGCTTCAAATAAGATTATTCTCAAGATCTTACATCACACAGTACACAAATCTGGACGAGACTGGCATCTCCAGATTAATCTAGCTTTATGGGCTTACCACACCAGTATACAGACACCAATAGGGGCCACACCATTTGCTCTAGTTTATGGTGCAGATGCAGTGCTTCCTATTGAGGTTGAGATTCCTACCTTGTGAGTCTCTTTGAAGGGCCTCATTACTGATGATGATATCATAATATCTCAGCTTCAAGAGCTTGAACTACTGGATGAACGTTGAAAAGTGGCATTTGATCATCTTCGAGCATATCAGAAGAGAATATCTAAGAGCTACAACAAGAAGGTCAGACCAAGAGAATTCCAAATGGGTGATCTTGTCCTGAGAGAAAACCCCAAGAATCAACAACAATAGGTCCAGAAAGGAAAATTTGAACCAAACTGGCTTGGTCCGTATGCTAGCACTATAGTATTTGGGTCTGACGCTTACTATCTCTCTACTATAGAGGGGGAACAGCTCAAATATCCTATCAACACTCTTCATATGAAGAAGTTCTATAGTTGAGATGTCTTCTAAATGCTCATGTACATACTCTATTATGAGAAAATCCTAAAAATTGCAAAATGTCCTAAAAAATGATCATCTTAGTGAAAAATGGTAAACAGGTGCTTTGATGTATCTATTATCTTGGTGAAAACCTGGTAAACAAGCACCTTGATAATACCAACAAAATTAAAAAATCAAAAAATACAAAAAAAATAAAAAAAAAGAAAAGTACAAAAAAATTGAAAAAATGGAAAATACAAAAAAAAGAGAAAAAGAGAAAAATCTACCATCGATGAAAACTTGGTAAACAAGCGTCATGGTAGCAAAAATAAATTTTCTGCCAAGATGGTGAAATCCTAGTAAATAGGCACCTCTTATTCCGCAATGCGCTATCTATCGCAACATCCCTTGGCTTTCTTGCAATTTTCTCTCTTGCTTTCCTGCTTTAGTTTGCTCGCTCATGCATTCGCTCTTAGTCATTTTCAAGATTTTGATCGAATTCACATGGATTGAAACTGGTCACAATCGGGGGTATCTTCCTGGTCTAGGGGGCATTGTCCTATCTTTTGGAGTCTCGTTCCTCCTCGCATCAGTCACCAGTGGTTCTCACTGAGTCTGCCTGCTGATGCCTAGATCTCACGTCGATCTTTATGCTTGAGAATCTTTCTTGCGTCAGTCACCAGTGATTCTCACTGCGTCTGCCTAGTGCTGCTATACTATTTAGATTTCTCACATCATCTCACTATCTGCATACTTGACATCAATCCGTTCATTACTTGGGGGCATGGCTCCCCACTTTGATCGCATCCTCGGTTTACACTCGAGTCAGTAATATTGTCAATTCTAAAGGACAACTATCTACTGGCACAAACTAGTGTTTCTCAACACCCCAATCAAACAATGTTTTTCAACACTATCTTTGGACACATCTGTGTTTTTCAACACAGTGGATATCGCAACGTAAACATCTCTCAAATAGCAATCAAACACATCACACTCACAAGCACAACGATGTTTTTCAACACCCCAAGCACATACGTTTGTAAACTTTGAAACATGTTGAGCTATGATTGAATCTTTCTTTTTATGTTGTCTATTCTCATGGTTTTCATTGATATTTTATTTTGTCTATTGCTTGTTGGTGTAGTCCCGATGATCCGACAATGTCAAATAAACATGGTGTATGTGATAAGAGCTCCCACACTAAGGTGGAAAAGCCTCACATCCCTTGATCATGTTTATTTTTACACCATGGTGAGGTTGGTACTATCTACTTGACTATTATTGCTCTGTTTGTTTACTTGTGTACTCTTACTATATCAAACTGGAAACAATGTTCAGGTCATCTTGGCTTTTGTGCCCTGGTGCTTATGTTTGTTTCCTATATTTTATCTGATGAAAGTCATATTCATATCCTTATGGTCGCGGTGGCACCAGTAAGGATTGTATTCACTCTGATGTTCCAAAATACTCGATGATAATAATTATGCGATGAGTCCAACAACCAAGTCCTAGGGTTGCATTTAGTTTAGGCTTGCATTCACATTTTAAGCTTGCATAGCGACAGTTTTGGTGCTCTCTTCATTGTCTTCTCATTCTTTGAAGGTTCTCATCTTTTGTCCTAGATTCCTCTTGATTGCAGAAGTGTTCGATCCTCTCTCTCTTTCTTCATCTATATGCTCAATCCATTTTCGTGATCAAAATCAAAATCTAACACTCCTAAGTAGCTCAAAATCACGTTTTAAAATTTTGGGACCGACGTGCTCCGACGCTTGTGCAGTCAATTTTTTGACGTCGCTTTCTTGTCAGAATAATCTCTCGTCATTATTTTCTCAGCTTCTACAATCTTTTCAACAAAGTAACCTCTAGTCAATTCTAGTCAAACTTGGTCAACTATGGTCAAACCTAGTCAACAAGACCTCTCGATCGCTCTAAATTGATTCTGCCTTCTCTTGATCTATCTCTGATATATCTGGATGTTTGATCTTGCTTCTATCTACAATCTTTTTCTGTCAATCATCTTTCTATTGTGTCATCTTTCAATTTCGCTCCCGAGGGGGCAGGATGATTGCATCATTGAATATTTTTGCATCATTCTTGAATTAGTCTAATTTGAATCAAAAGTCCCCATCGCTAGGGGCATCTCATCACTTGGGGCATATTCAGTTTTTCATACCTGATGGTCAAAATTGGATATTCCATGATCTTGAATCTCTAGGGGCATCTTGATGCCTCACATCTTGTCATCTTGTCATCTATCTTTCTAGGTATCTAAGCAATTTAACTTAGATCCTCAAGGATCAAGCTTCATTCTGGAGATGATTCTTGAAATCTCATTAGGTATTGGGGCAATCTAACCCTAATTCCTGAAAGTCATGCTTCATTCTGAAGATGACTCTCAAAATCTCTTTTAGACCGTTATCTAGGCAACCTAGCCTGGATCTCAGAGGGCTAACCTTCGTATTGGGGAAAAACCTTCGTATTGGGGAAATCTAACCCTGATTTTGGAGATAGTCCTAAATCTTCATTAGCTATCAACGGACATTGGGGCAATCTAATCCCGATTCTGATCTTCTCTCAATTGCTATTTGGACCGTTGTCTTTGCATTCTAACTTAGACTTCAGAGAATCATGCTTCATTCTAAAGATGGTTCTTCTTCTTGATCTGATCGGTGTCTTGGAAACCTAACCTAGACTTCCAAAATCTTCATCTGTCACATCAGACTATTCTTTGAATCAATGCGTTGCTCGCACATCAATTAAAAGAGTTGCAAAATGTAATACCCCAAAATTGGCACCTTACAATTCTAATCAATTTTGGTGCTTTTTCTCATCACCGAAGTCCTATTGTACTAGGAAAATTCTTCTTACTAATTGTCTTTAATTGACTTAGTCTCAAATGCAGAAAACCTGAATTTGCATAAATCTTACACCATATTTAATTCCTAAATTTTTAGGATTTATTAGCTAAAAATTCCTATGATTAATTAATTAAATTCTAAAGTCCTAAGTGCTTTTAAATTAAATTAATTCCACCCCCTTTAGCTAATACACATCAAAAGGAATTAAATAATTATTTAGTTATTTGAATGGATTATCCTCAAAAGAATTCCATAATTCCATGTGAAAAGCTACTCATGTGGAAATAATTCATTTCTTTAATTAATAATTCCTCATTTTGTCTCACCTTCCTCCATGGAGATGAAGAGTCAGCTGTTTCTTTCCAAGAAACTCTTCATCCTCTTTCCAGGTTCTTCTATATTATGGACCTTGTTTCCTTCATTTGGGAGGAGCAATTTTAGAGTATCAAAACTATAGAAAAATATTGTCTCAATTCTCTCATGTTTTCAATCATTTTTTGCATAATTAGTTTAATCTCATTTAGATTAATGGCATTTTTCATCTTAATTTAGTTTTCTTATGTATCAAATAGCTTAATTCTATTCTTTCTTTCAAGCTTCTTAGATTAAAATGTGCACTTTCATTCTTAGATTGTAATTGCATCTCATATAGAATAAATGGTATTTTGGTTTTTATAATGCTTTCAAATTCTCCATTTTAGCAATGGTCATGGTTTTTGGCTCTCATTCTGAGAGTACTAAAAAAACCCCAACTAAATAGGAGGCAAGAGGTCGATTCAATCAATATTATGGAATGGACAATTCATGTTCATTCTCGCAATTTGATGATTGAGCAATGACTATGTTGTGTTTGTGCCTGATTTAGAGGTCACATTTAGACACATAGAAGGAGGCACTAGAAGTTTGTGACTACATCCTCCATTGCCTATGACTGCGCACTAGCTACCATCTCCCATCCTCGAGTCACTACCTCTGTGCAGAACTCCTCCATGTAATCCTTCATCATGGCTGATGAATAACTACATTCTCAGGTCGTCTCACTATTCCCAGTCGCCTCCTACTGCTATTCCTCAGAAGAGGATAACATGATCCAAACCTCCACTAGGACCACCATTGGTGCCTCTATCTGAACTATCTCCTTCGAACGAGGGGAGAACCTCACGGGTTCCTCTATCAGTGCCATGTCATACATAGTAATCCAGGCCGTGGTGTGGAATCCATCGTCAACTCCATACTGCTATGTCATACATAGTAATCCATCATCAACTCCATACTGCTATGGTTGCTAGTCTCAAAGGAACTACTGTCAAACGATGTAGGCTCTCGACCACTGTCGATATCTTCTGACTCTGTTTCCTTCCGTCGCTTCTATTTTGACCCAGACGATATCTCATTGATATCCAAATATCTCTAGCAGAAAATCAAGGGCTCATATGTAGATATAATACTCTTCAGCCTCAACACAAATTTCTCCTCTGGAATCTGCAACTGCATGGCTTCCAAGAATAGCCCAATGGCATGATGTGGCATGTAAAAAGTACAATTCAGCAAGGTCATGAATTCATACATCATGTGAGAAAGTAACGTTGCCCAGTCATAAACTATGTGATCTGATGTTAGGATCTAAGACTATTGCACGTGAATAATAACTTTTTATTCCAATTAAATGAAGGTCTTCAAAATGTAACTAAAATGATTTTATAAACATAATAATTAAATAACGATAATTTGAAAAAAAGAGAGAAAGATAAGAGAGGATGAAACACAAGTTGATAATGGAGTTCACCAATTGGCTACGTCTCCGGGTCCCTCCAATGGAGTGATTGATCCTTGATTCTTCTCCAGAAAATGGTTACAAGGTCTTCAACCTGTTACAAGATTCAAGTCTCCTTGGACAATAATGAATTACAAAAGAAAATCCTCCTTTACACATGCAAAAAGCTTGCTACAAGCTCCAAATGCATAAGGACAAAATTCACTATCAAAGTCTTAATTCCAACAATGAAATTCTCTCACAATGTTTCTTCCCAAATCACCACTAAAATACCACTAAAAATCCAGTAAAATCCAGTCCCTCATCTCCCATTTTGCCCCCTTTTTATACACAAAAATTACCAAATATGGTTAATAACCATATGATTTACAATATCACCCATATCCTCCAAAAATAACCCAATCACTATCCAAATAAACCAACTAAAAAAACCAAAGCCCTCCCCTTAATTGTAGTCAGATGAGAAACTATTAAGAGAGGTTTATTTTCAACTCATAAATCCACTAATTAATTTCAATGGAATAAAATTTAGACTTTGTCTAAATTTATAAGTTGATTTGTTAAAACAAATTGTATATTTGGATCGTGGTTTATTTAGATTGATTATCTATGGGTTGTTTACTAATATAATTCCTTAACTTCGCTGGCCTAACGGTCGGTAGCATGAATGAATAGTCAGAGGTCGTGGGTTCAATACCCACAACTATTTCCTTTGTTTTATGTACTTGAGATGTGGGAATTAATATAAATAATTTAAGCGTCACATTCATTTCAATGAGCACTTGTGGCACATTGGTTAAGCGAAGTAATGGTAAGGGAGAGGTCAGGGGTTTGAATCTCCCAAATTGTAAAGTGTTTTTTTTAAGACCGATTGGTGCCATGTGGCGCACAATCATTGGGCTGCATGACACAATAACTTGCCATAGGATGAAAATGTCACGTCCAAATTATGCCAACTGTGCACTCTACCACATCACTACCAGTGCCATGTCACCTGCCATGTCAGTGTCTCATTATGACTACTTGCTGACATCATTGAGTCAACCTTTTTCTTTTGCAACTTTGATTGGCCATAACTTCTACACACGGACTCCGTTTGACTCCATTCAAGTTGTGTTGGATTTGTATTGATGAGCTCTTCGACATGGTGTTGATTTATGGAGTTTTCGAAACACTTCAATGTTTGGTGAAAATCCACTTGGATCACTATGCCATTTAGAATACCACACATCAATGGAATCTATGTAATGGTGATGTTGGAGGCTCTGCTAGCACTGGTGAGCCAAATTTTAATGATATCCATAATGCACCACCAGTGCCCTTCGGTGATCTCAACCCTCTTCAATCCTCTTCATGTTGTTGTTTTTACTAGGGCTTCCACTTCATCAGGGGTGACATTTCCTGCAACTCTTCATACCCATTTTTCCTTGACCTCTTGCGCCATTTTCTTAGGCTTGGTGTCGATCTTTTTCCCACTCTTTCCTGGAATTCCAAAAACCAAACTAAAATTAACTACGTGGAATGAAATTGTGAGATTATGTGACAGGTAGCGGAAGGTGTTGGTACGTGAAAATGTATCAAATGATTCTATCATTTGGTGCAGATGGGGTTCAAAATAATTAATACAAAACAAGGGCATTAAAATAGCCCAATGAACCTCTAAGTGCTTGAGGCTCTTCTTCACCTTGTCATCCTCAGGTGTCTCCTTCCACCATTTTATGCATTCTAGGCCATTCAATCCCTCCAATGTGACTGTGTGTGCAACCACTACCTCCTTCGAGTCTATTTCTTTCTTCTTCAAACTCCCAGCATCCATGGCACCTGCAACCTTCACTGTTGAGGGTGGTACCTTAGCTTTCTTGCCCATGTTCTCCAACTATTTTCTCCAACTCCGTCTACTAGAAAAATCCATAACCATTTCTTTTGAATGTTTGAATGTAATGTCATCAATAACTATGACTTTATTCAACACCGTATGGTGCTCTTCCTTTGCAACTATTTTTTTCCAACTGGGCCCTTCGAAATTTATCTTTTCCCTCCTCGCTTCAGAATATAATTCCCTTTTCTTTTCCTCATATGGTCCTCTATGATCACAGTGTAAAAAAAAGGAGGGTGTACAATGTTATAAGGGGAACGCGTATGGTAGCTCCATCTTACGGTAGTCCCACCATTTAGTGGTTTCGTCGTTCGGTGGTCCCACATGGCGCACAATCATTGGGCCACATGACACAATAACTTGCCATAGGATGACAATGTCACATCCAAATTATGCCAATTGTGCACTCTGCCACATCACTACCAGTGCCATGTCACCTACCACATCAACATCTCATTCTGACTACTTGCTGACATCATCAAGTCAACCTTTTTCTTTTGCAACTTTGACTGGCCATAACTTCTACACACGGACTCCGTTTGACTCCATTCAAGTTGTGTTGGATTTGTATTGATGAGCTCTTTGACATGGTGTTGATTTATGGAGTTTTCAGAACACTTCAATGTTTGGTGAAAATCCACCTAGATCACTATGCCATTCAGAATACCACACATCAATGGAGTATGTGTAATGGTGATGTTGGAGGCTCTGCTGGCACCGGTGAGCGGACTTTTAATGATATCCATAATGCACCACCAGTGACCTTCGGCTATCTCAACCCTCTTCAATCATGTTCATGTTGTTGTTTTTACTAGGGCTTCCACTTCATTAGGGGTGACATTTCCTGCAACTCTTCATACCCATTTTTCCTTGACCTCTTGCGCCATTTTCTTAGGCTTGGTGTCGATATTTTTCCCCCTCTTTCTTGGAATTCCAAAAACCAGACTGAAATTAACTATGTGGAATGAAATTGTGAGATTATGTGACAGGTAGCGGAAGGTGTTGGTACATGAAAATGTATCAAATGATTCTATCATTTGGTGCAGATGGGGTTCAAAATATTTAATACAAAACAAGGGAATTAAAATAGCCCAATGAACCTCTAAGTGCTTGAGGCTCTTCTTCACCTTGTTGTCCTCAAGTGTCTCCTTCCACCATTTTATGCATTCTAGGCCATTCAATCCCTCCAATGTGACTGTGTGTACAACCACTACCTCCTTCGAGTCTGTTTCTTTCTTCTTCAAACTCCTAGCATCCATGGCACCTGCAACCTTCACTCCTGAGGGTGGTACCTTAGCTTTCTTGCCCATGTTCTCCAACTATTTTCTCCAACTCCGTCTACTAGCCGAATCCATAACCATTTCTTTTGAATGTTTGAATGCAATGTCATCAATAACTATGACTTTATTAAACACCGTATGGGGCTCTTCCTTTGCAACTATTTTTTCCAACTGGGCCCTTCAAAATTTATCTTTTCCCTCCTCGCTTCAGAATATAATTCCCTTTTATTTTCCTCGTATGGTCCTCTATGATCACGGTGTAAAAAAAAGGAGGGCGTACAATGTTATAAGGGGTATGCATATGGTTACTCCATCTTACGGTAGTCCCACCATTTAGTGGTTTCGCCGTTCGGTGGTCCCACCATTTGGTGGTTCCACAGTACAGTTTCTGCTTCTTTCCTTTTTCTTTTAATTTTTTTTTTAAGTATGAGTTTTAGGTACCTGATGACGGGCCTGGCCTGAATGATTTGGGTCTGCTCCTCACCCCTGTTTGTGAAATAATTTCAATTTTGACCCATTTATAGTATCGGGTATCTCCTGTCCATTGAGTGTCCACAACTTGATTGCACCATTCTCCTCGACTTCGCGAACCTTGTAGGGTCCTAGCCATTTAAATTTGAATTTTCCTGACTTAATCTCTTTCTGCCCATTATACTTAAGGACCAATTGTCTTGGCATGAACTATGTTTTCTTCAGATGCTTGTCATGCCAGACCTTCCTATGTCCTTGTACTATTTCCATTGCCCATTGTGCCACAATTGTTTCTTGTCAAGCTTATTGAGATTATACAATCGCTCCTTCAAGCTTTCCATGTCTCCGAGTCTATTCTCAATGGCTATCCTCAGACTTGGTACCATAAATTCAATAGGCATGACAACCTCCTGTCCATACATCAGCTGGAATGGGGTTTGTATAGTAGTAAATTTATATGTGGTATGATATTCCCATAGCACCGAGGGAAGCCTTTCTTCCCAATATTCCGCTTCGAACCCACAATATTTGTAAATGACTAATACTAATACCTTGTTAGTTGCTTCCGCTTGACCATTGGCTCATGGGTAGTAGGCATTTGAAAATGAATGAAATATTTTAATCTCTATCGTAACTAGCCTTATTATGTGGTTGATGAAGTGTCCCCCTTGGTCGCTCGTAAGATGGATGGGTATGCCGTACCTTGTGATTATTTTTTCATAAATAAATTGTGTGGTGCTTATGGCTGAGTTATCTGAAAGGGCCCACGCTTCAACCCACTTTTTCAGGTATTTCATGGCTACCATGATATACCTACATCATTGTGCCTTGCTAGCCTTAAGGGGTCCCACAAAATCAAGTCCCCACCATTCAAATAATTCTTGTGCCAGAGAGGGGTTGAGTGTCATGTAGTCCCTCTTCAATGGTTTTTCTTCCCTCTGGCACGCATCGCAACTTTTCACCCATTCCCGTGCATCATTATATAAAGTCAGCCACCACAACCTTGCCAGCAATACCATTTGAGTGGTTGTATCCAAACCATGTGTCCTTTCATAGGAGCCTCGTGGGCTTCCTGAAGTACTCTTGAGACTTATTCCTCCATCAAACATCACCAGAGGATATAGTTGAGTCCCATCTTATACAAAAGCCCATTGATTAGTTGAAATGTTCTACTTTTCAGAACTATCTTCCGTCGTTCACCAGGTTGCATTGCCGGAGGAAATTGGCCTGTAGATAAGTACTCCCCAATACTTGTATTACAGGGGGTAAAACTTCTATTCTAAATAGGTGGGCATTTAGAAAATCATCATCCACCCCTTTGGGTGGTTCCCCCGATTTAATCTGGGATAGATGATCCACACTTACATGGCTCTTCCCCGGTTTAACTATGGGTTTGAAAGTAAACTCTTGTAAAAATAGTAGCCACCTACTCGGCCGACCTTGGATTATGGGTTTATTTACCAAATACATCAGAGCCTAATGGTCCACATAGAAGGTGAATGGGGTTTCTAATAAGTATTTCAAGAAATTTTGCACCACATAGACCATTCCAAAATCTTCCCTTTCAGTAGTGCTAGAGTTTCTCTCTGCCTTCAAGAGAAGTCTGCTTGCAAAGTATACTGGGTGATCCAACCTGTGATCCCCTGTTTATGCCAGTGTCACCCTGATAGAAAAGTTTGATGCATCCACATGGACGTGAAATTATTTATCCCAATTGGGATATGCCAAAATAGGTGCCAGCCTTGCCTTCAGTCCTTTGAAGGCCTCGCCTTGTTTAGTTCCCCATATGTAAGGTTCTTCCTTTCGAGTTAGTTTTTCAATCGGATAGGAAACATGGGCATAACATTTAATGAACCTCTGATAGTACCCGATGTATCCAAGAAACATCTTTATGCCACTGACATCTATAGGAGGTTCCATTTCTAAGATCACCCTCACCTTGTCAGGGTCCTTTTTAAGTCCCTCTTGGCACACAATGTGTCTAAGTAGTTTTCCCTGAGGTTCCATGAAGCGACACTTCTTCGGGTTCAGTGCCAGCCGTGCCCTTCTACATCTTTCCATCCACTCTTGAAGGACTACTATGTGGCTGTCCTAGGAACTATAGATGGACCAATCATCCAAGAAAGATTTGAAATTTCCAATAGACATTTGATCAAATATATGAAGAATTATTCTCTGAAAGGTAGTTGGGGCATTACACATCCCGAAGGGCATCCTATTGTATCCATATACCCCATCTTCCACCATGAAGGTTGTCTTTATCTTATCTTCCTCCGCAGTGGATATCTAGTTATACCTGGAGAATCAATCCATAAAAGAATAAATTTTGTGCCCTGCTACTTCCTCCAAGATGCTGTCTATGAATGGTATAGGAAATGGGTCCTTAATAGTTACCGCATTCAAGCATAAAAAATTGATGCAAATCCTGATCTAGTTGGCTTCTTTATTCAATGAGATGACTATGAGAGATACTCATTCACTCATTTTTACTTTGAATATAATTCCTGCCTCCAGCATTCATTGGATCTCCTCATTTTATCATATTGCATCATGTTTGTTCATTCGGTAAGGATGCTTCTGTATGGGTACTTCTCCATCCACCAGCTTTATTTTGTAGATGCACAACTCCATAGGTACCCTCTTCAAGTTCTTGTAGGTCCACGTGAAAAAATATTTATATTCCATAAAGATCTTGAAGGTTGTTGCTTTAAGTACGAGATTCCAATCACCCCCAACAAAGATGTTCTTTGGATTGGCCTTGTCCCCCAAGTTCACAAATTTTAATGAGGGATCCTCATATTTGATTGGCTTATCTCTGTCAAATTTATGTGTAGGATCCTCCGTCACTGAGGCGTCCCCCTCATGGTACTCAGTATATTCTGGCAGAAATGTTTGTTTTTTGTTCCCTTCATCTACCTGGAGCATGTTGCATTGGAATACCTCAAAATCCTCCATCTGTCAGTGAAAGAGTCCATTTAGGGAATCCAGATCATCGTCAGAGCATGTTTCAATCTCCAGGACTCCCTCCTTATTGGGTTTCATTCTTTGGCTTGCCTTGTCTTCCTCCTTTGCTTCAGACTCTGAGGATGATGCTAGGTCCTCACTAACTAGCTGTGACTTCAGATCAATGGTGAATGTTTGACCACTCTTCTCCATGAAAAGATAATATATCTTCTATTCATGCTTGACCTTAGCCTCCACTAGCCATCCTCTTCCGAGAATGGTGTCATACCCTTTTCTTTCTAAGGGAATCACTATAAAATCCAACACAAATGGTTGGGTACCGACCATTACCTATTCTTCCATTAACGTACCGATGAGCTTAATCTTGTGCTGGTCCACTCCTAGGAGTTGGAAGGTCAGCGACCACAATGTAGGTTTCCCCAATATTTTCCAAGTTTCCTCTGGTAACACGTCAACCCCAGACCCTCCATCTAATATAGTGTCGATTAAGACTGGTTTGAGGATTCCCATCTCTACTACAACTAGATGCCTTCCTGTGTTAAGCGCCAACACAATTGGGTCCTGTGAGGATCCAAGAGGGTCTTCCCTCCTAAGGGGGTTTTTCTTTTGGGTTCTTGTTCCCCTTATTTCTACCTCCTTGGTATTCATTGTATTTAAAAGGGTCGTTCTTAGATGGTTCATAGCAATAAGGAGGTCTTTGAATTTTACCAGAATCTTTGTGTGCAATATTTGCTGGATTATGCTTTGTTCTAGGTAACTTTCTGAGGAGGTACTAGCCTTTCAGTGCACTTCCCTCCTTTTGTTAGTCAATTCCTTTTCTTTGGAGGCCTTAGCTTCTTGTAGTTGCTCTTTCTTTATCTCGGGGTTGGCATATAGGTTTCTCTTTGCTTGTCTGTGGGTTAGCATCAATATTTCTTCTTCTGCTATGCTTAGTAGGTTCACCTCGGGCTTAAGACATTTAGTTTCATCATGGTCTCCCAGACCACACCATTTGCAGAGGAATAATGGTGCTTCCTTTGGGCATTCTCTTGCAAAATGTCCACATTGACTGCATGCATGGTATTGTATCATGGGTTGGCCATTGGTATATATCGAATGTGACTTTGACCTCCTCCATTGTTATTGTTATTGTTGTTTCCATTACCTCTGCCCCCTCGCCTGTTGTTCCAAAAGCCGCCTGATGATGCTATGTTTTTGTTTTGGTTGTTTGTACCCGTTTCTATTGAGGCAGATGACTCTTGGGTTAATAGCACTTGGTGGCTTTGAGTTTTCATGTTGTATGGGCATTGCCTCATGGAATGAGCTGCAATCTAGAAAATATCACAAAATTGTTTCTTGGGACATGCTCCCTTGGTGTGACCCTCCTCCTTGTGTGTGTGTATTTGGGAACCTATTAAAAACAACACAAACACTCAATAGGTCATTGCATTAGTTTGAAAGGTTAGATAAAATGTTCAAAACCACTAATATCGACCTATTGCCTTCTAACTAGAAAGAGTGTGATTAGTTGCATATCAGCTGCATATCAGCCCTCAGAATATGCTACAAATCAGTGACATATACTATTCTAGCATGAAGGATTTAATTCAAAATAAAGCTAAAAATATGATAAAGCATGTATTCTAGCTTTAGCATGTGAATATTTATCAATGAAGAAGCATGAAATAAGAAGTGCAATATGATCCTAAGAGTATTTCAACAGCATAACAATGTGATTTTGATCTAAATGTGAAGACTTATTTGCTCCCAAAACAGGCTTCTATTTATAGAAGAATGGGAGAGAGAAAGGGGGGACAAGGTTCATTTATGAATTAGGAGACTCATAAATGAATATGTAAGAGCCATTAATGCCCAAGGTATTAATAAGGCATGGGAGAGACATAGGCTTAAGGTCTTCATATTAATGAAGGTCT
>MU226586.1:2320171-2342652 GCA_018584345.1 Thuja plicata | reverse complement strand
TAGGTGTAGTTTACCTCATTACCTTTCCCTTTGGATGTTTCTCCTTGATTGTAATTGGGGAATGGTTTATTAAATGCTGTGTGATCTTCATTTGTAGTGTGTCCATCCACCTTGATCTTACCCCCTTAAATGAGGTCCTAGATAACATGCTTGAGCTTAAGACAATTATTTGTCTTGTGTCCCTTGTTTTTGTGGAAGACACAGTAAGAGTTATCATCCCACCATTTGGGTTTGACCATTGGTTCCCAAGGTTTGGAATCAGGAATCGTAAGAACTTTATTATCCACCAATGTTTTTAAGACGGTCTCAAGAGGTTCTCCCAAAGGTGTGAATGTTCATTGGGGTTTTGAATTCCATGTTCGTCCCTTGTCATTATCATTGTTGGCTTTGGGAATGGAAGGTGTTATTTTAGCCTCCTTACTTGATTGCATACCATTGGTAAGATTGAATGCTTCATTTTTAGAATTAATGTTGGACGCATCAACCACTCCATCATTAACAACATTTTTGTTTTGCTTCCACCATTTAGGCTTGGAGTTGGAGCTACTGCCTTTGTTTTTGTTTTGAAGGGTGATCTCCCCCTTTTTGACCATGACCTCTTCGATATGGAGAGCATTCTTAATCATCCTATCGAAGCTAGAAGAATCTTGCATTTGGAGAGCATAGCTCAATTCAGGTATGAGATTATTAACAAAGATCTCCATCTTTTCTATTTTAGGGATGACTCTTGAATATCGTGTGAAGATCTTCCTCCATCTTTGTAGGAAGTGTGTAAAGGATTCTCCCATTTTCTACTTGGTGTTACATAGATCCATCATGGTGACATCATGTTGAATGTTGTAGGAGTAATGCTGAATGAACCCTTGCATCAACTCCTCAAATGTTTTGACTTTAGGATTCAATTTTGAAAACCACTCCATGGAATTTCCCCCTAGACTTCTTAGAAATAGTCGCATGAGGTAAGTGGGTTCATGCATATACTCAATGCTAAGAGCACAAAATTCCCTCACATGGTCATGTGGATCGATTTCCCCTATGTACTTGTCATATTTTGGTCTTGCCACATTAGGAGGAAATGGAACCATTGTGATACTCTTGTTGAAAGGAAATGGACAAATGGTGTTCAAAGAGTATTTTTTTTTTGGTTTGTCCTTCTCTTGCTTGAGGTTTGTGAGTTTAGTTTGCATTTGATTGAGCTGTTTGGTAAGGATAGATATGGGGTTTGGTACCTCTTTTTCTTTGAGATCATTCACATCATAATCCTGGGGTAATTTGACACCCGTGGATGCTAAATGGAGGAAGTATTTCTCCTTGTCATCACCAATTATTCATTCCAATAGCTTGTGGACTCTTTTTCTTTGTTTAAGCTTCTCGTATTCATCTCCAGGGATTTTTTCATCACTATCTGACCCAAACAGATTATGTTCAAACCTGAGTCTTTCTTCCTCTTCTGTGCCTACGGATTGTGCTTGTTTGCCATCATCATAACCCTCAAAGGCCTTACTCCAATCGTTAGTGTAGCTACCCATTTGAGGTGAATCAAGATTAAACAGGGAATTGCGAGAAGTTTCTCCTTGAAAGTGTGATGTTTTAGGAGGTACTTTTGATCCTTTGGTTGTGTACTTGTTGCGTCTTGTGTTAACCATGAAGTTTATTTCTCAACTTCGTCAACGTTTTCCCAATAGTGCTAGCAAGGATTTTAGATCATTCAAGTGGGTGTGTCTAAGTAGAAGTCACTGTTTGTTTGTTGGTGGATGTAAATGATTCTAGTGTCAGAGGGTTAGAATTCCCTGATAGTGAGCTAGGAACCAAGTTGTTGATAGAGAATGGGTAGACCACACGTATTGAACTGATCGTGAAAGACTAACTGAGCATGCAAGGTAGATGTTTTGAAATTTTTTGAAAATAATAGTAGGGAGACCAGAAGAGACAACATGGACTAGCCAAAGAGCAAAAAGGGTACCTAAAACAACTGAGACTTCCTAGGAAAAGCTGCTAGAAATGCCCACTGTCCAGGATGCGAGCTCCCAGATACGATCCTCTGACGGAACCAGATGCGATCCAAAAAAACTGGATATGACTATTTTCTTGACCAAATATGATCCAATGCACCATATATGATCCTAAATATCATATACGACTCAGGAAAAATAGGATGCAATTTTTTGATGGTTTTGTCAGTTTTGGTCCATTTTGAAAAATTTGCTTTTGAGGAACGTGGATTTGTTTCCTTCCAAATTGCATCAAGAGGTATTGTAGGGCATGAAAAATACTTGTACTCCAGGGTATGAAATTTATTGATTGTTTGTGAGGAGCTTATCTTTTTAGTGATCTTTCTGACACGTCAAACAATTTTTCATTGCTAAAGGGGTGGATCAAACACACATCTTTTCCTATTCTCTAGGTGGAGGATGAAAATCATTTGCTCGTTGACTTAGGTATACACTCAAATGCTAATTAGAATATAGCCATCACCAAGAATGCAATGGCTCCAGTCATGATGCTGTATTAGCCGACTCCAAATGCAAGTGAGGGCATGATATGATGAGTGTCTTGGAGAAATTAATTTTTGCCTTGCACAAAGATTATCACCCTTTCGGGGATGAATCAGGAATTCTTTCAGTTGAATGTGTTGTAGATTATTGGGCAATTCATTTGAAACTATCCCCCATAGAATTGCACAAGGCAAAATTGAGGTGTATAGCCCTATGAGTATCTGAATATATATAGTCTCGCAAGCAAGATTCAAGCGGCTCCGCTCTATATATACCCTGATATGTTCAAGAAATGATGTCAAAATTCCAAGAACAAAACCAGTTCTGTCTTTCGAGGCTTTGGCCTACAAGGAAGCAACTATTTATAGTAAGTTGGAAGGGTCAGCATAAGACCTGTCCTCACTTGGGTCATTCCCGGGAGATTTTTTCCTCAACTGGTAGGCCCTCTACTGTTAAAAGAATGGTAACCAGGATTGGCGAGCTTAGGAGTTCTAGATTTCTGATTCTTCAAAAGAAGAAGAGCATACTCTCCTAGTCCATGCCGTTTTCTCCTCAAACACTTAAAACAAAGTTCTTTTCCTCCAAGCTATGTTGAGCTTGTTTTAATGATTCCTATTTTAAAGAAAATAGAAAGGGAAAGTTTATTTTATTCAATTGACCACAAAATTTAGTGAGTTTGAGTTGTTCAATTACTGAATCCAAAAGCAATTAAATAGTTTTGTTCATTGATCCCACATGATTTAGTGATTTGTGTTTGTTCAATTTCTATCCCAAAATGAATTAAACAGTTTGTTTGTGGTTCATTTACCCCCAATTTTGTCACAAATGATAAGACAACGTCCGATTTTCTGATTCTCCTCAAGAGAAAAAGAGCATAATATCTAGTTGTTTTATCAAGTGGAAAAAAATGGTTTTAAGTTGCTGAAAATAGGGAAATAGAAGTCAAGATGGGGTTGGCGACCTAGGAAAACCACGTTAGTATTTTTCTAGTCTAACTCCATGTAAACCTCCAAATATGCCCTGTAAACACTTATCAATCTGTAAAATACCACAACCACCACTTTGTTAAAATGTTAGGATTAGTCCAATGAAATGTACAAACTTTCAAACCAGATGCGATCCTAAATTTTACTAGATGCGATGCAGTATCCGGGATGCAAGCCTATTTACCAAATGTGAGCCTTTGCTGACCGAATGCGAGCCAAAACTAGATACGATCCAGGAAATCCCAGATGCAATCTGAAAATTACGCGGTGCGACGGTGTATCTGGGATGCGATCCTGCAAGATTAAATGCGATTCTGTGACAGAATCTTGAGTCTGTAAATTGCCAAAAATGTGTTAGAAAATGAGGCTAAATTGAAATTCGAGCCCCATGATGGGCGCCAAAAATGTGCGTGTGTATTTGGGAACCTGTTAAAAACAATACAAACACTCAATAGGTCATTGCATTAGCTTGAAAGGTTAGATAAAATGTTCAAAACCACTAATATCGACTTATTGCCTTCTAACTAGAAAGAGTGTGATTAGTTGCATATCAGCCCTAAAAATATGCTACAAATCAGTGACATATACTATTCTAGCATGAAGGATTTAATTCAAAATAAAGCTAAAAATATGATAAAGCATGTATTCTAGCTCTAGCATGTGACTATTTATCAATGAAGAAGCATGAAATAAGAAGTGCAATATGATCCTAAGAGTATTTCAACAACATAACAATGTGATTTTGATCTAAATGTGAAGGCTTATTTGCTCTCAAAACAGGCTTCTATTTATAGAAGAATGGGAGAGAGAAAGGGGGGACAAGGTTCATTTATAAATTAGGAGACTCATAAATGAATATGTAAGAGCCATTTATACCCAAGGCATTAATAAGGCATGGGAGAGACATAGGCTTAAGGTCTTCATATTAATGAAGGTCTTAATGAAGCATTGGAGAAAGGCTTGAGATAATGAACTTTAAGAAAGTCCAGCTTGAGAAAGTGGGCTTTCTCAAGTGGGTTGAGTTGTTAAGTATTCCTTAATGGAATGTGACAACATTAGGAGGTGTGTTAGAGTAGATTTTAGGATTAGGATTAGATTAGCATGGGTGAATGGGTTGAGAAGTGTTAGAACCCAGGGTAGAAGTGGTTGTGATGGGTTAGGCTGGGGTTTGAGGGAATATTATTAAATAAAATAAACTTATTTAATTCATTTAGAAATATAGGAATTAATTATTTAAACAATTTAATTGCTTTTTAATAATTAGGGGACTATAGCCATTTTAATTAAATTAAATAGGCTAGGGGAATGGGTTAATTTCAAGTGGGTATTTGATTTTGGGATTTATTTAATTCCCTTATAATTAAATACTATAGCCATATTTGATTTTGGTGTGTTTTAATTGGTTGAAATTGATTTGAATTATATGGCTGTAATAGTTAATATAAATCAGTGATAAAAAAAAAATACCTAGGACATTAAATTGATTTAAAGAATTATGCCAAGCAGTAACAGGGTCATTTGGACATAATCAAGGGTATGATCTCACTTAGGGAAAATAAGGTCCATAGTTGGAATAGACCAAATTCAGGTGGTTACACTCCTTACAGTTGATACACCACAGGTTGGCTTCGTCACTCTTACATATTCTCCCCTTCATAGTTGTTTTTAATTATTTCATCATCAGGTAATCATATCCTTCTGAAGGGCTTGTACCTTTTTATTTGCTTCCTCGCTACTTCCTCCTTCAGAGGAGTCATCATCATCAGAGTATCTAGCCTTCTTCTTCTTGGAGGTCTTGTTCTCACTCTCCAGGTCCATGGCTCTGTTGTAGGCATCATAATAGGATGCTAGTGGAACTACCTTCATCTTCCTGTGGAGGGTGGACTTCAACCCTTTGATAAACCACCATTTCTTAAGTCTGTCAGCCAATGGGCTTTCCATTTTCCCAACCATTTCCTTTAGCTTTCTTCCATAGCCTCAAACAGTTTCCTCTTTCCCTTGTTTTATTGTATAAATATCATCCACTATTTTGTTATCATCCTTTAGCAACCTAAATTCGGTCTGGAATTCCTTCTTCATATTTTCCCATGTAGCAATCTTTATCTAGTCCATGTTTAAGAGCTGGTCTATAGACCCTCCTTGCAACATTGCTGGGAACTGCTTTACCCATTTGTCAGTGTCCGTGACCTTGTTGGATGTCCAAATTATTTCGCAGGTCCTACAATGTCGAGTTGGGTCTTCCTTCCCATCACCTATGAACTTTGGCAACTTCATCTTTTGTGTCGTTCACCTTCACTAGTAGTGTCGGTAACACAAGTTGTGTCATGTTTTGTGTTGTTGGTTATGTTACTGGTTGTACTATAGGTTGTAATGGTGTGGCTAAGTTTGGTGTTTGGGAAGTGTTTGGTAGCTCACCACTTGATGTCCCTGAATGGTTGGAAGTGTTAAAGCCTGGTAGGATATTGCGATCCTTGTGCCCCTGTGTCACTTTGATAATCTCGGTGGCAGCGGTATCCTTAGCCTCCATACACATGATTTTTTCTCTTTCCTTCCTTTGAGTTTATTTTGTTCGTGCGGTTAAGGTTAGGCTTCCCAAAAAGATTATTGTTTATTCTAACAACTCCTCATCACTCCCACTGTTGTGGTGGCTAGATTCCCTCACACCCATGCCTTCACTTACTCCCTTTAGTAGTCCCTCGACGCATCTTTGGAATCTTTCCCTTCTCTCAGCTTGTTGTTGTGCGAGTATAAACTTTCTAGCGGCTTTCTCCCCTTCAAGTTACTTCTGTAAATTTTTATTTTTATTTAATTGATTTGGCATAAAATCTTTCTTACTTATCCAAAAAAAAAAATCAACACATCATATGCAAAAGAACACTTTTATTTATTATTCTTCAGTTATATTCTATGCCACTGTAGGGACATAGTCATGACACCATGTTCTTATCGTAACATCTTTCATTCGTGCCTCTTAGTGACTATTCCTATCTTTTCCCTCATTGCATTGAGGGTACTCCTCTAGAATCCTTTGTCAGCGCTGCTCTTCTTCAATGTCCTCCCTATGACGCCTCTTCTCCATGGATGCCTGAGCCAACAATCGGGGTAGGTTATGTAATAGTCTTTTTGCTATGGGGCTTACTTTTAGTGCATCCCACATGGTAACCTTGGGGACTTGTTCTCATGTCGCCTCTCTCCGTACAAAGGTCTCAATGACAACCTAGAATAAAAGGCCAAATTCTACCATCAGGGCATGCTCCCCCTCAAAGATTTCTGTAACTCCATTTTCATTGGTCACTGTGTTCTCCTCAACAAGTAAACCCATTATCCACGTACACCATTTACCTACGGTCACTATCTAGATTCGCTCTGAAAATGGCACCAAATGTTTTCCCTCAAGGGTAAATGGGATTTAATAGAGACATACATGAAAGTAAAGCATACACAGTGATATAGAAAGAAGAACTTTAGATATGGTTCTTTACTTCAGAATGTTTTTGTACGGGAATACATTTGCATTATACACAACATTCTGAAGTAATGAACCATATCTAAATTTCTTCTTTCTATATCACTGTGTATGCTTTACTTTCCTGTATGCCTCTATTAAATCTCGTATACCCTTGAGTGAAAAAAACTTACATACAGTAACCGTAGGAGTTCATACCGGTTTAAAATTTTCCATTCGAACCTTTAAAGCATTTCTTTCACATATTTTGATTGTAAAATAAAGATACCTTCATTTTTTTGATTACATTGTTAGCTAAGAAAGTAATTCAATTCCCCAATCATAGACATTTCAAATTCTTTCTGCATTTCATCAGCAAAATCTTTACACATACCATTATTTCCTCCGAAGATTATATCTTCCACATAAACAACTACAATCAGAATATCATTTGATTCAACTTTAAAGTAGAGATTACTAACAACAACACTTTTTTGAAATCCTTTCTTCAACAAATGCATGTCAAGCATAGCATACCTAGCTCTGGGAGCTTGGTTCAACCCATACAATGCCTTTTTCAACCTGTAGACCATGTTTGGATTATTTGACACCCTGAAACCTTTCAGTTTCTCTATGTATAATTATTTCAATTCTCCTTTTAGGAATGTAGATTATACATCAATCTAATATTACCTTGAAGTCCTTGTGTGCTACAAAATCTAAATATTACGATTACTTTCATTCTTTCCACAAGAGCATAAGTTTCTTCAAACTCAATTCCTTCTACGTATGTGTAACCTTTGCAGAAAAGTCTTTCTTTATTCCTTACTATGTTTCCATCTTCATCTAATTTGTTCTAGAATGCCCTCTTTTTTCTAACTACATTCTTCTTAGTTGGTCTGGGGACCATTTCCCAACTTTTATTTTTTATAATATGGTCCAGCTCATCTTCCATAGCTTTCATCCACTTCTAATCACTCCAAGCTTCCTTCACAATTTTTGGTTCAATTTACGAAATTGAGAATAATTTAACTTGTTCTTTAACAACATTACTTGTGATGACACCTCTATTCTTATCTCCAATAATTTGATTATTCAAGTGATTCATTTGCACATACTTAAGAGTCTTAGGAGCAGTTGCCAGAGCAACTTCTATATCATCTCTCATTTTCTTCATTATTCTCTTTCACTTTGTTGGATGACTCATCTAATTCATATCCACCATCCATCTCTGAGATCTTTGGAATGTCCCCATCAACCTTCACACTTGTTCTTTCAACTATCCTTCTCAGTATTTTATTGTAACATCTGTAAGATTTGGTTTTAATAGAGTTCCTGAGAAATATGCCTTCATCAACTCTGGTATCAAACTTTACAATATTTTCTTCATCTTTTCTGATGTAACATTTACATCGAAACACTCTGAAATATTTCATAAAAGGGGTTCTTTCTGACCATACCTCATAGGATGTCTTTCCAAGTTTTTTCTTGATCTGAACTCTATGAAGTGTATATACTACTGTCAATATTGCCTCTTTCTAGTAGATTTCTAATAGATTTTCTTCCTTTATCATTTTTATAGAAGGTTCCTAAGTTGTTTTGTTCATTCTTTCAACTACACCATTTTGGTGCGGTGTTCAAACAAATTTTGCCTAATTCCTTGATTCTAATAGAAAGTGTTAAATTCTTTAGAAGTAAACTCTCCTTTGTTAGATCTTAAACATTTGATTTCCTATCTACTCATTTTCAACCATAGCCTTGAATATCCCGAACTTCTCTAAATTTTTTGATTTTTTCTTTAAAATGTAACCCATGTCACTCTAGAGTATTCATCAATTAAGACCATAAAGTACCTATCACCTTGTTGACTTCTTATTCTGGTTGGGTTGCAAAGATTAGTGTGCACCAACTCCAATAGTCTGATAGTAAGTTGTTCCTTAACCTTCAAAGTCTTCCTTATTGTTTTCCCAACTTTACATTCTTTGGAAACATTATTAATAGTTTTTTTAATTATTGGTAGATCTCTTATCGCTTGTATTGAATTTATATTTATCAAATTGTCAAAATTGACGTGGCACATCCTCTGGTGCCATAGCCAACTCTCATTGATCTAAGACATCAAGCAATTTCTAGTTAGTGTCTTCAACTAATAAACATTTATGCATGTCCTCTTTTAAACAATAATTATAGTTCCTGATCTTTTTCTGATTTCACAAACATCATTCTAAAAAACTAGATTATAACTATTTCCACACATTCGTCCAACACTTTGAGATTATGATTCAAGCATTTTTTATCAGTAATTTAAGCCTTTAACATAATAAACATTGTTAGTATTATGCTTGCCCTCAAGATTCAAAACTAATAGAACTTAGTCTAACTATTTTATCCATTTAATCATCTCCAAATCCAACATCACGTCCATCATACTTACAAATATTTCTTCTCAACATCTACTATCAATAAGCCATTCACCTCTGTCTCTTCTAACATGAAAAAAAAAGCCACAATATCTCCAGTTGTAGTAATAACTTACCAAGATTTCTTCTGAACAATTTTTATAGGGTTAGCAAAACAAGATTCTTCTTTAATAGCCAAGAACAAGCATTGATAATCTTCTTTATAATAATATTCATCATCAGAAATGCTAGCATCTTCTCTGACATAATAAGATTTCTTTTTAAAGTTTCCATTTCTCTCCTTATTCTTTTGGTTTGTAATTTTGTCAGTACATCTAGAAGCATAATGACCTATCTTTCCACAACTGAAACATTTGAAGGGTAACTTACCTTTGTATTTTCTGGTTCCTTTTTTCATTCTTCTTACAAAATTGGTTTCAATTTCATAAAAGTCTTCTTCATCTGATTCTTTTTCTTTTGCTGGTTTAGTAGCCTTAAATGCAGTTTCTATTCTTGTACGGGTAGTATCAAATTCTTTCATCTCAAAAGACAGTAAAGATCCATACATTTGTACTCTAGTATAATGATTAAAATTCTAAGCTTCCTCTATAGAAGACACTTTAGAACTATAAGGTTTGGTAACGGCTCTGAGTACCTTTTGCACTACGTCATTTTCCTCCAGACTACCACCAAGTCCTCTAATATCAATCACCATATCATCTATCTTTTGCAAGTAGCTTGTTATATTGTCATTTTATTCCATTCACAAGCTTTTATATTTAGCCTTATCATTCTGAAACTTACCTTGTTTGACTATTTCATATCCTTCACAAGTACTTAACTTTTCCCAAACATCATGAGCAGTTTCCAAAGATACCACTTTAGTTGATTCAATTTAATTAGAGCACTAAAAATTGCATACCTTGCCTTTCGTTGTCTTCATATGCTTTGATTCCATCTGAAGTGTTATGCCCATTTTCTTGTTTCGCATATTGATTCTCCACAAACTTCTAGGTCTTATAACTAAGAGAGACCAAGTACCCTCACATATGTACCTTCCAATAAGAATCATAAAATCCATCAAATATAGGCAGTGTCAGTTTGTGCACCATTAGGATCTCCTTAAGAGATTAAGTTATTCTCCAAGGAACCAAGCCTCTGATACTAATTGTTGAATGTGTAGGACAACTAAGAGGGGGCAGAGAATTAGTTGTCCACTATATTATAAAATTTTAAACCTTTAATCAATTTCACCGAACTTACTTTATTTCTTTAATCAGTAAAAGATGTAAACATGAAAACCACATAAACCAACAAACACATGAAACACCAGATTTACGTGGAAACCCATGCTAAGGGAAAAACCACAGAGAAGATTAATTCTCAAATATATGAAAAATGGTTAAGGTGATTTACAAAGAAAGGCTTATTGCTTGAATAAGGAAGGCTCACTACCCAGATGAAGAAGGAAAAAATGTAAGAACACCTGCATGTTCTAACTCCCAAATTGTACTTTAATCAACACATTTACTCAAATAGTTGGCATACATGCAATTCTCTGATACCAATGTAAGAACCCTTCACAAGCTTTTCTACTATACTAGATGTTTTTTGTTTGTTTGTTTTGTAAATTTATGTTTTTCTGAAATTCTTTCAATAAGGGTTTTGAATCAAACAAGTGAATGAAATAAAAATGCTGAAATAAAATCAGACTATTGCTGCAATTCTATTTAATTTCATGATGCAATGCTAAGTACAAAGATAATTGATTTTAGTGAATAAACATAAGCAAAAATGAGTTCTACAAAGCATAAAGAACCTGATTTATTTCAGAAGACACTGTTGTAATCTTATTGTCATAGTAAGGGCTGTGATTTTTGACCCTCATTATTCACGCCATCTCTTTCCTTCCAAACCTCTAACCCACAAGAATAGCTTGTAAAATTTGATGCGACACTATTCACGCACTGTAGAAAATTCACTATTCATGTGCACAATAGAAAATCACTATTCACCGTACTATAGCAAACTCACTATTCACGCGCACTGTAGAAAATCACTATTCACATGCACTGTAGAAAATTACTATTCATGGGTACTGTAGCAAATCACTATTCATGCGCACTGTAGCAAATCACTATATTGAAGCACAATAAGAATCTCAGGATCTTATGTAGTTTTACCTTCCAATCCTTCAAACCCTAGATGGAATTCTTCACTTTTAAGCACAAATAGAACTCCTAAATGAGCTCTCTTGAATGAAAAAATCACTAGATATTTCACCAACTCAAATGGCTGCAACACTGAAGATTTTCCATTTTCCAATGACGACTGCAAGTAGAAACCCTCGTTCCCCAAGAAAGAGCAAAAATCAACCAAAGTTAAATAATAATCATAAACATAATCAGAATGAGCTCTTAAGTCTCTTTTATTCTTTTCTTGTGGGAGCTCAAACACTTTCCTCACCAATGCGGGATAAAAGATATATTCCCACTTTTTAATTCTTTTCACTTAAAACTCTATAGTTGGTGTACAAATAATTCATTTACAAGTTATCGTTCACTTCGCCACATCAATGATAAATTGACCCTTCACTTAAGTGACTTAAATTATAATATAAGATTATATTATAAAATTATATTATAACTTTACTATATAAGCTCAAAGCTATTAATATTTATTTTAACCAAATAAATATTAATATCTCCATTATTACTCATCATCTTTGCATGCCGTCTAAACTGGAAGCTTGTGTGATCAAGCCACATAAAACCATACCCTATTTCTAAAAATAATAGGGGTCCCTCTCTACCCCCCTCAAAACTTACTATAAATAGTAATATCTACATACAGAGTCCTGGAGACCTCGAACAAAAGCCAAACCTGCAAAACCATGACCATTAAAGAAGATGCATCCCTCAAAGGACCCTTTAACCAACCTCATTATCCTATGGGGGAAAAAATAATAGGCTAATCCCTCAAACTCTGATGCTCATGAAAATGGGGACATTACAGTTCACCCTCCCTGAAATTGCTCATCCTCAAGCAATCTCCATAGTTGAGAAACTTCACTGAAATAAAAAAAATAAAAGAAGACTGAGAACTGTCCCACACTAAGACACAACTGCAGCACAATTTTAATGACAATTTCATAGAGGTGATCAACAATCCATATGTCCAAACTTTGCACAGTGAAGCCATTCATCTCGAAAAGATCTTATACATGCGGATCAAAAGCAACACTGTCAATAACCCAGACCATGTACACACTGCAATACTCTATAGTGAACCTAGACTGCAATCCTGATGCACACGTAGGATCCAAAAACAAACTGAAGAGTTTCCAACCAAATATACCTGGATCCCAAATCCTGAATAGAAGTCTGCCAAGAAGAATACTCCTAGAATTTTGCGTCTCAACACTGATCCCAAATTCACCATACCAGACGTGGTGAAGCAAACCTATGGGACCGATCCAACTTGTAGTTTCTTCCACCACCTGGATCCCAGTATAAATGAAACACACATCCATCCACTGTAAGGAAGTAAGGATGTACAAAATCACTTGCTACACAAAATCTCCCTCGATACTCTAGTAGTCCCCCATGGGTATGAAATCCAACTGTACTACAAAGATAAAAATTACCAAGGGTGTCTGTATCACAACCACAATATCCATCCTCTGCTAAACTTCCATGGACATACTGACTCTGCAAGTAGTCTCTCAGCAACTTGTAGCTACTAACTCCATCAACTGAAGCTGGCATATACCCATCCCATAAAGGATAGTATGATTTCAGAGCCAATTCAAATCGACACATAATCAAGTCCTCTACATGTGGATCAAAGGAAAAATTATGAGCACTCACTGTATATTTACGGTATCCATCCTCCGCTAAATTGCCATGGACATACTAACTCTGCAAGTAGTCTCTCAACAACTTGTAGCTACTAACTCCATCAACTGAAGGTGGCATATACCCATCCCATAAAGGATGGTATGATTTTGGAGCCAATTCACATCAATGCATAATCAAGTCCTCTACTTGTGGATCAAAGGAAAAATGATGAGCACTCCTCACTGTATAGTTACGGTAAAATGATCCAATCTCTATCAAAGGCTCATCACTGACAACTGTAGAATCAGAAGATGGCTCCAAACTCTAGCCCTGAATTTCTATTTGGGTAGATGCCCTGCCAAATCTCTCTGTATACCCAATAGTGTACTCTCGGTCATGAAACAAGTGAATTTATTCTAATTTAAATTCCTCCAAAGCACTCTAGATGAACTTCAAATAATGAATATGAGTACCAACCTCGACCCCATATTGTCTCTCCTTAAATCCTACTCTCCAAAGAAGGTACTCAACATACTTATGTGTGCAATCAAAGAGAGATAAGGTTGAATCAACCTTCTCTCCAGAAACCCTCAACTGATCCCTCCATTTCTGTGGCTCAACAATCTGTCAAACATAATCAACTACATGGGATGAAATAACGAGATTGTTTCCAGAGGAAGGAAACAACTGAACATGAGAGTCAATCTCCCAACCAGATGATACAGTGCATATATCTCGTGAAGAAGATGGAGTAGTGTCATGAACAGTCACACAAATCACTGACGAATCCACTTCTACATTAAAATAACTCTCAATGACCTGCCCTACATTATCTGTCAATGTGCTGACTACTGGAGAACCTAACACAACCAAAGGCTCTCAAAAAATCTCTACCAAGGTACTCATCCCAACTGTTCCCACAATACCTAAACATGTGATGAATGTAGCCACATCCTCACTACAACCCATGGGTGTGAACTCATCACCAACAACCTCTGTAGAAAATTGAACTGAATTTGTAGCTGGTGAAGACTGCACTTGGCTCAACTCCAGGGTAACCTCATCCAACCGTGACTGCGACTCCTAAAGAGCCATATTTGTTCTCTCCCATACTTTTGTAGTTACCTCAAGCTCATGAGTGAGATAATCAACCTCCTCTTCCTTCCCCTTTAGTGCTTCATAACAAGTGCAACCCCACTCAAGAAGGTAGTCTCTTTCAGCTAATAATTTCAAGTAATTATGTTTCATTATTCTGATAGCCTCTTGTAATGAATGGATCTCTATCAGGGAAAGACCACTATCACTGTGCTCATTTGACATAGGAGCACCCCAACCAAATATAACTAACATCTGATGGGCAACGTCATAATGGTCTAAGGCTATAGAAATATGACTATCACTCACTTTTAACTGTCCGGTCACATGATGTGTCTGAATACTCTGGCCCCCATATAAGCTCTCTGACCTACAATCCACACTGTGATAGGAAGTTGTATCCACAATGCTCACCTCATGATAAAAAACATCATGTGTACTATCATCAATGTACACATCAAAAATCAAGGTACTGCTACTAGGCACCTCAACAAGTGACTCATCTGATAAAGTGAAAACTGCTGCTATATCAATCCCATCACATGCTCCCACTCCCCATGTAATTGCAAGTCCCCGCGAGTCATGATCCTGGGACCTGTCACCAACCAATGAATTCTTTGATTCATTTTGTAAGGGCTGATATGAAAAATCAGACCCACTACAACATGAGTTATCATCATAAATATCATCAGTAGTACCCAAATCATGAGTACCAACATCATCCACCCATAAATCCTCTTCTATCTCATGTTGATGAAAAAAAAACTTGCTGCTTTCATAGAAATCAAAATTACTAGAACTCACATTTTCCATGTAATTTGCAAAACTAACACTCTCATCATGCGAGTCAAAAATCAAGGTGGCACCAGTAACATCTTCTGCACTTGCTTCATCATCAACGCCATCAATAGTCTCAAACAAAGGACTGCTATGATAAAAATTAGAATTATTATCATGAATGATAACAACTTCTGGAGCACTGAGAGTACCAACACTCCTCAAAAATCACCTTATTTTCCATTAATTCCTTTGCACTAATTAAATTATTTTTATTACTATTTACCTCCCTTTTCTTTTGTGATGTAGACCCCTTAAACATAGAATTTGTATACCATACTAATCTTTCTATGGTTTCCGGGTGTGAAAGAAATTCACCCATCCTTTCCTAAATTTGTCTAAGCTTATTAAATTATTTCATCAAGCTATTCAACGGGTTTCTTTGTTTAATTGAGCTCCTCAATTTTTCCATGACTGTACAACTGCAAGAGTGCTGGTCAGTCAAAATAAATGTTTGAGCTTAATGATTTCCACCCCAACATGATCGTAGGAAACTGCTCTAATACCACTATAACGACCCCTGCATGTTCTAACTTCCAACTTGTTCTTTCACTCAACACATTTACTCAAACAGTTGGCATACATGCAATTCTCTGATACCAATGTAAGAACCCTTCACAGGCTTTGCTTGATGACATATAACTGATTGAATGTTTGAAGATGTTAAGTTGATCACTGAAATGCAGAAGGATAATGCAAGACATTAAATCAGTTAATGGTTTGTATTGTCATTGATGTCAACTTGATATAATCTAATCAGTTATAATCAAAGTGTTAAAGACTTCAGAGAATCAAAGAGATAAAGATTATGCTTTCAGTAATGCATAAAGGACAAGCATTCACAATATGACTTCAAACACCGATGGTCAGTGGAACACCGATGAATAGATATCGCCAAAATTCAAGTCACAGTGATGCCTGAGCAAGAACAGTGACAAGCATTACCAATGAGAACAATCACAAGCATAACCGACGGCCAGAAACATAGTGTAAACCAACAGAGAAGCTCGAGGATAACTAAAGTGTTGACCAAAGATATCAAAGAGTTAAACACTGAAATTAACTTGAGTTTAGAAACGACAAAATATCTAGCTGGTAGAGCTAAAAATGGAGTTAACTGGTAGTTATCTTTTTTTTCATTGACAAGATAAAGCCAGAGATAAGTAAGGGATTTAAAGCTATTTTGTCCAGTTGGCAAGAAGATCTCTGCGAGATAAAACATGAGTTTTTCTTTAAATCTAATTGGCGAGAATTGTGGATCACACCAAAATCAAGAAAGTCAAGAACCTAACAACGGTGATATCATGTCTATAAAGAGATAACTCAATTCATTATGAATTGTGGTGGGTGAATGAATGAAAAGAGGATGCTAAAGAGAAACTGATGAAGAGAAAATTCATACAGTCCTGATCAATCAAGCTGAGGAAAGAGCTAAAGTTTTTTGCGGACACTGAGAAACAGAGCACAACATCACCGAATAGAATCAAAGTGGAGAAAAGGTATAAACCAAGATATATTAATCAGAATAGTTTTATGAGATTTAAATAGATCTGAAAATCTCCAAGTATAATTTGTATATGTGAATAGATCATACTGTTTGATTTTAACCATTGATTCAAAAAGTCTCTTAACTGAGAAATATTTAAAGATCCTTTCTATATTGAGATACATCCAAAGGAGTATCAAAAAGTTTGATCACGAAGATAGCATGAGATGCTAGATACCCATTGACAGGCCAAGTAAGTGTTTGATCAAGGAAGGTAGCATAGAGATGCATGATATCAAGTGACAGACTAAAATTTTAAATCCTCTAACAAGGTCACACCTAATAGTGTGTTTGTAACCTTTAAGATGTGTGGCTCTTCACCGAGCTCACTTCAGAAGAGTGAAAATTTTGGGTTACCGGTCCCAAGTGGTTTTCCCCTTAATAGGGTTTCCATGTTAAAAATCCATGTGTCAATGTGTTTATGAGTCATTACTTTAGGGTTTTGCATTACACATAACTTAATTGGATTGATCGGTATACTCTAGATAATTTACTTTCTTTCGGTAAATTAACAAACTGCTATTCGGTAAACATATAGTAGAAGGTTTAACAAAGAATTCCAAGTAGTAGTAATTTGATAATAGTATTTGGAGGCATTCATCTTATAGGACTAAAGATAACTAGAGGATTAATATTGTGGCACTAAGTTTTTTGGTTGATTATTGGAATATTTTGGAGACCACTGATTCACACCCCCTCTCATTTATTACTAAAAATTGGTATCAGAGCTTGTTTTCTTAGAAAGGGAGTTTAACAGCTCAAGAAAAATATCACAAGATGAACAAACGAGATGTGACCAAGTTGAATAAAGACAACTTTGCATCATCGAAAAGCAGAATAAGACTCCACATATCAGGTATTGGAAATGATATTGTTCAATACTTAGATACTGAATATGTGTTGCCTACAAGACCTCACACTCTTGAACAATTAAGATTAAAGCATGAGCATAACTGCATGATGATAGAAATTGCATCATCACTCTCTAATGCTGAGTTTGAAGATGTCAAAACTTGCACCTCTACAAAGAAAATGTGGGATAAGTTGAAGCTAGTACATGGAGGAGATGCCAATATAATAAGAGCAAAGGTAGAAAGCCTAAGAGGGAGGTTTGATGACTTAACAATGAAAGGAGAAAACATCACTCAGTATAGCTGCAGAATCAAAGAGGTAGTAAATGCTATCTGAGGAGTTGGAGGTGTACTTGAAGATGAGACAGTGGCAAGTAAAATTTTAAGAACCTTAGTTCTTTTATATGCTATTAGAGTTTCTTCTATTCAAGAGAGAAGAGCAGTTGCAAACAATACAGTTACTCTAGATAGTCTGATTGGTAGATTAATTTCATTTGAGATGAATAACTTTGACTATAGTGTCTTACCATCTATAGAATCTGCATTCAAATCTTCTTTAAAGATAAGTAACTCAAGGCATATACATGCTATTAGAAATGATAGTGATAGTGATAATGAGGATCAAGGGCTTGATGAAATTGAATCACTAATGGAAACAAGATTGCAGAGAGGAAAAAGTAGATACAAAGGTAAATTACCACTTGTATGTTTCAATTGTAAAGAGGTTGGACACATTGTTGCAAGATGTCCAAACTAAAGAAAAGATGACAGAGGAAATGAAAGATCATATGAGAAGAAGTTTGATAAAGGTGATAATAGATATTATCAGAGAAACTAACAATCTGACAAGAGAGATACCCGAGACTAAAAGGACAAAGTGAAGAAAGCTTGTTACCTAGCTGATAATAGAGCCAATGACATTGACATTGAATCAGAAGAAGACATCGAGATGGTATTTGTAGCCATGAAGGATGATTCAGATGAAGATGAAGAAAGGTAAGTAGAAACTGCACTCATTTCGAAAGTTAGTAAAAATGATGTCTGGATCATAGATAGTGGCTGCAGTCACCATATGACCGGTGATAAACAAAATTTTGAGAATTTTGAATACTATAATGGTGGTTCAGTGAGAATGGGAAATGATACACCTTGTCCAGTTGAAGGTAAAGGAACCATAATGTTGGATAATCTGATAAAATGTGAAAATTCCTACTGGGTAAAAGGACTGAATTATAATTTGTTAAGTGTTTCATAGTTGAACAATTCAGGTCACAGAGTAGCATTTGAAATAAGAAGGCAAAGATCTTCAATGAATCAGGAAGGTTGATTGGTACCAGTGAGCAGACAAAAATTAACCTTTTCTATCTTGATGTCACTAACACCACTTGTTTAATGGCTAGAAATGAAGACATATGGTTGTGGCACAAAAGATTGTGAAATGTGAACTTTGATAACATGATAAAGATAAGCAACAAAAGGAATGTTAGAGGCTTACCAAGCATGACTAAGCCCGAGAATATCATGTGCAAGAATTGTAAAAAAGGTAAGATGACAAAGTCTAGTTTCAAAAGTAAAACCCATACATCTAATGCAATTCTAGAATTAGTCCATACAGATCTATGTGGACCCATGAGGACAAAGAGATACTATGGAGATAGGTATTTTATTCTCTTTGTTGATGATTATTCTAGAATGATGACAATCATGTTCTTAAAAGATAAACTAGAAGCATTTAAGATATTTAAATGGTATAAAGAAATGGTAGAAAAACAAAGTAAAAATAAATTAAAATACTTAAGACTAGAGGAGGGGAATTTACTTCAGAATAATTCACTGACTATTGTAATGAGCATGGAATCAAAAGACAGGTTTTTGCACCGAGAACACCACAACAAAATGGAATTTTTGAAAGGAGAAACAAACAATTGTTGACTGTGAAAGAACATTGATGATTGAGAAAAATATCACTCAAAATTTTTGGAGGGAAGCTGTCAGTATTGCTATCTACACACTAAACAAAATACAATTGAAGGACACAAAGAAGACACCCTGTGAGCTTTGGTATGGTCATACACCCAATGTAAGTTACTTCAAAATATTTGGTAGTCAATTTTATATATTGAAGGATGATAGAAATGGAAAACTTGACTCCAAAAGTGATGAAGGTATCTTTCTAGGGTATTCAACCAAAAATAAGGCTTATAAATGTCTTAACAAGTCATCTAACAAAATCATTAAAAGTGAAAATGTGAAAATTGATGAATTTGAAGAAAAGAATGATAAGGAAAGAAAAAAGGAACCAAAGGACTACAACAAGTTTGTTTATACAAAACTTGACACTCTACCCAAGCAACAGTATGTAACTCCCGAGCATCAGGACATTGCACCTGAGCATCAGGCTGCAATTACCCAAAATCAGGAAAATCCTCAAGATGATGTTCTAAACAATGGAGATGAGAAAGAAGGTCAAGAAGATGATCATAATGATGAACACAGAGATGAACCGAAACTTTCCAAGTATGTCAGAAGACATCATCCATAGAATCAAATCATAGGAGACAAGAAGGATGGAACAAGAATAAGAAGTAATTCACTTAACACTAGATGTTTACTTGGTGATTTTGAGCCTAAATCTGTTAACATTACACTTGAGAATGAAGAATGGGTCAGTGCTATGAATGAAGAAATAGAACAGATTGAGAAGAACAATACATGGACACTAGTATCGAGACCAGATGAAAAGAATTTCATCAGTACCAAATGGATATTCTGAAACAAGCTGCATGAGAATGGAGAAGTCACTAGAAACAAAGCAAGATTAGTATGCAAGGGATATGCATAAAAAGAAGGTATTGACTATGGAGAAACCTTTGCACCCGTTGCAAGACTAGAAGGATTTAGAATTTTACTTCCTTATTCTGCATTTAAAGGTTTCAAGGTATACCAAATGGATGTCAAATCTACATTCCTAAATCAAATACTAGAAGAAGAGGTATACATTGAACAACCAGAAGGGTTTGTTGATCCAAACAAGAGAAACATAGTATGTAGACTACATAAAGCCTTGTATGGATTGAAACAAGCACCAAGAGCCTGGTATGAGAGACTTCACTCATATCTCATTAGCATAAAAATTTTTGAACAAGTGAAAATAGCAATCTATACTTAAAAGAAGATACCGATGGTAACATTCTGATTGCTGAAATTTTTGTTGATGATATCATTTTTGGGGGAAATGAATTGTTATGAAAATAATTTGCTAATGAAATGAGAAAGGAATTTGAAATGTCTATGTTTGGGGAGATCAAATTATTTCTTGGTCTACATATTCTTCAACAAGATGCAGGCATATACATCACTCAGTCCAAATACATCAAGGAAGTGCTGAAGATATTCAAGATGGAAGATTCCAAGCTAGTAAATCAGATGACAAAAGAAAACAAATCCAATGAGGTAAATCAGACCTTATATAGATCAATGCTTGGCAAAATGATGTATGTTGTTCACACCAGACCAGATATAGCACACACAGTTGGAATAGTTGCAATATTCTCTGCTAATCCAAAAGAATCACATATGACTGTTGTCAAGAGAATTCTGAGATATATTAAGAACACTGAGGACTATGGCTTATGGTACAAAAGAGAAGGAAAATTTGAGCTACAAGTCTACATAGATGATGGTTGGGCTGGAAACATTGATGACCGAAAGAGCACAATTGGAGGAGCATTCTCCATGGGTGACAAACTTGTCACATGGATTAACAAGAAGCAAGGATGCATCTCTCAGTCTACTGGAGAAGAAAAGTATGTGGCTGCTGCTGAAAATTGCTCCAATATTGCATGGATCAAACAATTTCTAGAAGGTATGAATATGAAGATACTTGAACCAGTAATTATCTATTGTGATAATACCAGCGCAATAAACATTTCTAAGAATCCAGTCATGCATGCTAAGACTAAGCATATTGCTATCAAGTATCACTATCTAAGAGAACAAGTGCAAGCAAAGGAAGTGAAATTGGAATATATTCAATCAAAGGAACAATTAGGTGATATATTCACCAAGATATTACCAAAGGATACATTTGAGTACCTGAAATAGAGACTTGGGGTCCAACCCTTGTCTATCGATCAGTAAGCTGACTAGGAGGTTGCATCAGCCTATACCAAATCTAAAGATTAGTCATGTTGATGCAAACATTGAGATGGACAAAAACAGATATATCTGTACATAGCAAGGTGCATATCTGCAATGAAAAAAAAAGACACTGTATTGCTGATGGATAGGGAAATTCAAAGAATATATTATAAAAAGGGATGGAACATGATATAGATGATTATATTTTTTGGTATTGTTGTCAAAGGGCGAGATGATTCCATTATCATATAAAAGGAGAGATGATCTCATTGTCATAAAGGGAGAGATTATTTTATCATCATAAGGGAGAGATATGATAAAAGGGAGAGATTATCTCATTATCCATGAAGGTAAAAGTTCCTGTGAATCAGAAAGAAAGAGTTAATCAATATTCTTGTTCAAGCTTAGAATTGTCACCCTAACTCAGGCATTAGGGCTACATGACAATTCCATCCTAACAATGGAAACCTCTCCTAGCTATGGGTAGACTATGAATGAAGAGGAATCTCTGGATTCTAGGCCGGTTCCTATAAAATATGGTATATCACTTCCTGATTGAAAATTAAATTGGGAAAAAGGAGAAAGGGATTTGTAACTAAAATTGCATAAAATAAAGGTGATACACCAAGGATATTCAGCTTCTTTTTGAAGCTTCAAACTAAAATATACTTATCATAATTTGATGGATCTTTGGACTATCATTCATTGCTTAATACATAGATTAATTGAAAGGTGACAACTAGGGTTTTGACCACAAGCAATACTTCTTCCATTAACAACATGCACATTCCACAAAAGGCTTATATTTCTGTAATATGAAATAGGAATTAATGTAATTCACTAAAATA
>MU226586.1:2258966-2298865 GCA_018584345.1 Thuja plicata | reverse complement strand
CTTTAATACTATTCTTCAGATATTATGGATGAATGTTTTTTCATTGCATTGATTTCATCAGATTAATATGCAGTTTTCAGAAAGATTGATTGTGTGTTGTTTATGTTCCATGTATTGCTTAGATCCAACTGGATCTAACACTTTTTCCACCATGGTGCAGGTAAACCGTTAGAAGAACTATATGCAGATGAAGATGGACTATGAAGACCTAGGACCTAAAATGCAACCAGCAATGAAGACCTAATATGCAAGCATTAAAAACCAACCAACAGGTAATGCATGGGACCTCTACTCCATACTTTGAATTATGCCTTTTATTCTGCAATGTACCATTGTTGACATGAAAAAGAAAGATGAAATAACATTTGTATAATACATTCAACTTGAATGAACAATGTAATTGATCAAAATTGTAATTTAGAAATTCTAGAATGTGATCAATTCTTAGAGTACAAAATGACAATTTTCTGAAAATGAATGTAATTATGAAATGTTAATTAATAATATCTGAAGGATAATATTAATGGGACCTCTAAAATGCAATCTCTTCCTTTTTATGATAATTTGATGCATGCTGAAAATTAGCATAACAATTCTAAGGGAGAGAAGTTGATTACATATAAAATATCCATCTAAGGGAGAGAAGTAACAAAGGGAGAGAGTTCAGACAAAGAGAAAGATTTCTGAAAAAAGAAAGAGAGATTATCAAGAAGAGGAACAGTCAAGGAAGAGGAACAAATATATCAGATGATACATCTATCTAGAGAAGGCATTGAAGATTGAAGACAATCATTCTGCATGAAAAAAATCTAATCTATTTTGAGCTTACCGAGAGCCAGACATGTGTAATAGTTACATTAGGAAAGCTTGATGAAACTATATATTTCATATTGTATTAGTGATAGTATAGTATGATAATGTAGTGTGTTACCATCAATGCCAAAGGGAGAGATTGATGACATATAACTGATTGAATGTTTGAAGATGTTAAGTTGATAACCGAAATGTAGAAGGATAATGCAAGACATTAAATCAGTTAATGGTTTGTATTTTCATTGATGTCAACTCTATATAATCTAATCGGTTATAATCAAAGTGTTAAAGACTTCAGAGAATCAAAGAGATAAAGATTATGATTTTAGTAATGCATAAAAGACAAGCATTCATAATATGACTTCAAACACTAACGGTCAGTGGAACACCGAGGGACAAAGATCATCGAAAGTCAAGTCATAGTGATGCCTGAGAAAGAACACCAACGAGAAGAATCACAAGCATAACCGACAACCAAAAATATAGTGTAAATTGATGAAGAAGCCTGAGGAGAACTGAAGTGTTGACCAAAGCTATCAAAGAGTTAAACACCAAAATTAACTTGAGTTCATAAATGACAAACTATCTAGCTGGCAGAGCTAAAAATGGAGTTAACTGGTAGTTATCTTTGTTTTCATTGACAAGATAAAGCCAGAGATAAGTAAGGGATTTAAAGTTGTTTTTTTCCAATTGGCAAGAAGATCTCTGTGAGATAAAACATGAGTTTTTCTTTAAATCTAATTGGTGAGAATTGTGGATCATGCCAAAATCAAGAAAGTTAAGAACCTAACAACGGTGATATCATGTCTATAAAGAGACAACTCAATTCATTACAAATTGTGGTGGGTGAATGAATGAAAAGAGGATGCTAAAGAGAAACTGATGAATAAAAACTTCATATAGTCCTTATCAATCAAGCTGAGGAAAGAGCTAAATTTTTTTGCAGACACCGAGCAACAGAGCACAACATCACCAAGTAGAATCAAAGTGGAAAAATGGTATAAGCCAAGATATATTGATCATAATAGTTTTATGAGATTACAATAGATCTGAAAATCTCCAAGTATAATTTGTATATGTGAATAGATCATACTGTTTCATTTTAACCATTGATTCATAAAGTCTCTTAACTAAGCGGGATTTAAAGATCCTTTCTATATTGAGATACATCCAAAGGAGTATCAAAAAGTTTGATCATGAAGATAGCATGAGATGCCAGATACCTATTGATAGGACAAGTGAGTGTTTGATCAAGGAAGGTAGCATAGAGATGCCCGATATCAAATGACAGAGTAAAATTTTAAATCCTCTAACAAGGTCACACCTAATAGTGTGTTTGTAACCTTTAACAAGTGTGGCTCTTCACCAAGCTCACTTTAAAAGAATGAAACTTTTGGGTTACCGGTTCCAAGTGGTTTTTCCCTTAACAAGGTTTCCACGTTAAAAATCCATGTGTCAATGTGTTTATGAGTCAGTACTTTAGTGTTTTGCATTACACACAACTTAATTGGATTGATCGGTATACTCTAGATAATTTACCATCTTTCGGTAAATTAACAGACTGCTATTCGGTAAACATACAGTAGAAGGTTTAACAAAACATTCTGAGTAGTAGTAATTTGATAATAGTATTTGGAGGCATTTATATTATAGGACTGAAGATAAATAGAGGCTTAATATTGTGATACTAAGTTTTTTGGTAGATTATTTGAATATTTGTGAGGCCACTGATTCACCCCCCTCTTAGTTATTACTAACACTACTGCTGTACTGAATGTTTTTTGTTTGTTTGTTTTGCAAATTTATGTTTTTTCAAATTATTTCAATAAGGGTTTTGAATCAAATAAGTGACTTAAATAAAATGCTGAAATAAAATAAGACTACTGGTGCAATTTTATTTAATTTCACCATGCAATGCTAAGTACAAAGATAATTGATTCTGATAAATAAACATAAGAAAAAATGAGTTCTACAAAGCATAAAGAACCTGATTTATTTTAGAAGATGCTGCTGCAATCTTATTATCATAGTAAGGGCTGAGATTTTGGACCCTCATTCTTCACGCCATCCCTTTCCTTTAAAAATTCTAACCCACAAGAATAACTAGTAAATGATGACTTGTAACTAATTGAATGTTTGACAATGTTAAAGTGAAGATAATGCAAGGCGTTAAATCAGTTAATATATTGTATTGTCATTGATGTCAACTTAATATCATTTGTACGGTCATGTACATAATGCCAAAGACTTTAAAGAATCAATGGAACAAAGGTTATGCTTTCAACAATGCATAAAAGTCAAGTATTCACTTAGTGACAAATAACACCGATGGAGTGCACACCAACGGTCAGAGCAAAGAAGAACAGTCATAGTGATACCCAACGATCAGAAGCATAGTGTTGCCCGATGAAGAAAAGCCATAGTTATGCTCGACAAGCAAAGTCAGAAGGTTTCCCAACAAGTAAAATCCCAATGATGCCCAATAGACAGAGATCACGAAGCTAACTAGAGTCTCACCGACGGAACTATCAGTTGTCACCAACAACTAACTGTAGTGGTGAGTGACAGAATAGAAAGTTCAAAAAATGACAAAATATCTAGCTGGCAGAGCTAAAAGTAAACTTAAATGGTTGTTTACTTTGTTTTATTCGACCAGAGATAAGTGATTGATTTAAAGCTAATTTATACAATTGGCAAGAAGATATCTACGAGATAAATCAGGAGTTATGCTTTAAATCTAATTGGCTGGATTATTTTTCATGCCAAGAATCAAGAATCAAGAAATAATGAATATCATGTCTATATAAGAGAAAAGCTTAATTCATTTACGAATGGGATTAAGGGGAGTGAATAGAAAGAGGATGCTAAAGAGAAACTGATGAAGAACAACTTCATGTAGTCCTGATCAAACAAGCTAAAGGAAGAGCTGAGGAATTCTGCAGACACCGACGAATAGTGAAGCACATCATCACAGAGAAGAAAGTATGGAGCACAAAGGATTGAATTGATACATTGATCAGAGAGGTAATGTACTTAAATAGAGCTGAAAATCTGCAATTCAAAGTTGCAATATGAATAGGTCATAGTATTTCAGTTTAACCATTGAAGCATCAAGTCTCTTAACGGAGCAGGACTTAACAGTCTTCTATATATTGAGGTACATCCCAAGGAGTGCCAAAAAGGTTGATTCATAAAAGTAGCATTGGACTTGCCTGATACCTATTGACAGTCTAAGAAGGAGGCTGATTCAAGGATGGTAGCAATAGATGTCCGATACTAAGTGACATCCTCTATGTATAAAATCCTCTAACATGGTCACACTTAACAGTGTGTTTGTAACCTTTAACATGGTTGGCTCCTAACAGGGCTCACTTCAGAAGAGTGAAAATTTGGGGTGCCAGTCCCAGTGGTTTTTCCCTTAACAGGGTTTCCACATTAAAAATTCATGTGTTATGTTTGTATGATTCATTTCTTTACTATTTTGTATCTTACATAGCTAACTCTGGATTGATCGGTATACTCTACTTATTTACTGAGTTTCAGTAAATAGTTATACTGCTTATCAGTAATCAAGAAAGAATAAGGATTGCCAAAGAATAATGATAGATAGTTAATCATTATTAGTATTTCATGGCATGCATCTTGTAGGGACATAATAATCTAAGGTTTATTGATTGGTGGTTAAAGTTTGAAGGACAAATTTTTGAGGCCACTGATTCATGCCCCCTCTCAGTTATTACTAACAATGAGGCCACTGATTCAACCCCACCCCCCTCTCAGTTATTACTAACAATTGGTATCAGATCTTGTGTGCTTAGAAAGGAAGGTTTCAAGACCTAATTCAAAATCACAAGATGAACAGACGAGATGTGCCCAAGTTGAACAAAGACAACTTTGCTTCATGGAAAAGTAGGATAAGACTCCACTTATTAGGTATTGGTAATGATGTTACTCAATTCCTAGATACTGAATATGTGTTTCCCATAGGATCATTAACAGTAGATCAATTGAGAGAGAAGCATGAACACAACTGCATGGTCATAGAGCTTTCTTCCTCACTCTCTGATGCTGAATTTGAAGATGTCAAGGATTGCAAAATTGCAAAGAAGATGTGGGACAAACTAAAGCTTGTGCATGGAGGTGATACAAATGTTCTGAGAGCCAAGGTAGAAAGCCTTAGAGAAAAATTTGATGATATTAGAATGAAAGAAGGAGAAAACATCACACAGTACATCACAAGAATAAAAGTAGTCAATGCTATATGAGGAGTTGGAGGTAAATTTGAAGAGGAGATAGTGGTAAGTAAAATCTTAAGAACCTTACTGCCTGTATATGCTATTAGAGTTTTTTCCATTCAAGAAATGAGAGTAGTAGAAAACAATACAATTACTCTTGATAGTTTAATTAGTAGACTGATTTCATTTGAGATGAATAACTTTGATAATAGTGTCTTACCAAACTTAGAGTCTGCATTTAAGTCTTCTATGAGAATAAACAAATCAAGTCATAGACACCCATCTAGAAGAGATAGTGAAAGTGAAAGTGAAAAAGAAGATCTAGATGAAATAGAAGCACTTATGGCTAGAAGAATGCAGAGAGGCAAATGTAAATACAAAGGCAAGTTAGCACTTGTATGTTTTAATTGTAAAGAGAATGGACACTTTGCTCCAAGATGTCCTAATCGAAGAAAAGATGACAGAAGTAATGACAGATCTTTTGAGAAGAAATATGATAGAGGTGATAACAAAGATTATAGAAGTTACCGACAATCAGAAAGAAGAGATACCCGAGACTACAAGGACAAAGGCAAGAAAGCTAGCTACCTAGCTGCTTGCAAAGATGAAGATACTGACACCAAACCTGATGAAGACATCGAGATGGTATTTGTGGCTGTGAAAGATGATTTAGATGAAGATGAAAGGTATGTAGAAACTGCACTCATATCTAAGGTTAGAAATAATGACATCTATATTATATATAGTAGCTGCACTCACCACATGAATGGTGACAAAGAAAATTTTAACACTTTTGAGTATTATAATGGTGGTACAGTAAGAATGGGTAATGATACACCTTATCCAATTGAAGGTAAAGGAACTATAATGTTGAATAACCTGATTAAATGTGAAAATGCTTATTGGGTAAAAGGATTGAATTATAATCTATTGAGTGTTTCTTAGCTAAATAATTCAAGTCACAGAGTAGCATTTGAGAATAAGAAGGCAAATATCTTCAATGAATCAGGAAGATTGATTGGTACCAGTGAACAGACTAAAGGTAACTTATTCTATCTGAATGATACTAACACCACTTACTTAATGACTAGAAACGAAGACATATGGTTGTGGAAAAAAATATTGTGTCATGTGAATTTTGACAACATGATGAAAATAAGAAGAAGAAGAAATGTAAGAGGCTTACCGACGAGGACAAAGCCCGACAACATCATGTGCAAAAATTGTCAAAAAGGTAAGATGACAAAGTCTAGTTTCAAAAGTAAAACCCATACATCTGAAGATATTCTAGAATTAGTCCATACTGATCTTTGTGGACCAATGAGGACAAAGAGTTATTATAGAGATAGATATTTTATTCTCTTTGTTGATGATTACTCTAGAATGATGGCAGTTATGTTTCTAAAAGATAAATCTAAAGCATTCAAGATGTTTAAATGGTATAAGGCTATGGTAGAAAAAAAAAGTGGTAAGGATTTGAAATGATTGAGATCAAATAGAGGAGGAGAATTTATATCAGATAAATTCACTAATTTATGTAATGAGCATGGTATAAAAAGACAGGTTTCTACACCAAGAACACCACAACAAACTGGGATTGTTGAGAGAAGGAACAGATCAATAGTTGATTATGCTAGAACACTGATGATAGAGAAAGGAATCACCCAAATCTTTTGGAGAGAAGTTGTCAGTACTGCTATCTACACACTAAATATAGTACAATTGAAGAAAGACACAAAGAAGACACCTTATGAGCTATGGTATGGTAAAACACCCAATGTAAGTTACTTCAAAATATTTGGTAGTCAATGTTATATCTTAAAGGATGATAGAAATGGAAAGCTTGATGCCAAGAGTGAGGAAGGTATCTTTCTAGGGTATTCCACCAAAAGCAAAGCTTATAAATGTCTTATCAAGGCTTCTAACAAAATTGTTGAAAATGAAAATGTAAAGATAGATGAATTTGTAGAAAAGAATGAGTTAGAAAGCACAAAAGAACCAAAGGACTACAACAAGTTTGTATACTATGAAGAACCCAACACTCTGCCTGAGCAACAGTGCTTAATTCCAAAACAATAGAATGTTGCAACCGACGGTCAAGATAATGATCAAAATAATGTGCAAGGTGATGAAGAATAGAATGAAGGACAAAATGATGATCAAGCTGATAGACAAAGAGATGAACCTATACTTGCAAGATATGTAAGAAAGAACCATCCATAAATCTAGATCGTAGGAGATAAGAAAGTTGGTACAAGAACAAGAAGAAAGTCTTTAAACTCAAATTGTTTAATTTGTGAGTTTGAGCCAAAATTTGTCAATGTTGCACTTGATAACGAAGAATGGATAAGTGCTATGAATGATGAGATTGAGAAGTTTGAAAAGAACAAGACATGGTCACTTGTGCCAAGACCAGATGACAAGAATGTCATCGGTACAAAATGGATATTCAGGAATAAGCTGAATGAAAATGAAGAAGTCACAAGAAACAAAACAAGACTAGTATGCAAGGGGTATGCACAAGAGGAAGGTATTGAATATGGAGAAACCTTTGCACCTGTTGCTAGGATAAAAGGTGTAAGAATACTACTTTCTTATGTTACATTCAAAAGATTCAAGGTATACCAGATGGATGTCAAGTCAGCATTCCTAAATGGAATACTTGAATAAGAGGTATACATTAAGCAACCATAAGGGTTTGTAGATCCAGACAAGAGAACACATGGTATGTAGACTTCAAAAAGCCTTGTATGGATTAAAAAAAGCTCCAAGAGCCTAGTATGAACGACTTCATTCCTATCTTATAAGTATTGGATTTTTAAGGACTAGTGAAAATATTAATCTTTATTTGAAGGAAGATACTGATGCTAACACTTTGATTACTGAAATATTTGTTGATGACATCATATTTGGAGGCAATGATATGCTATGTTTGAGATGTCTATGTTTGGAGAGATCAAAATATTTCTTGGTCTATAGATAATTCAATAAAGTGAAGGTATTTTCATTACACAGTCAAAATAAATTAAAGAGGTCCTGAAAATATTCAAGATGGAAGATTCCAAACTAGTTGGAACACCGATGGCTACTGGATGTAGGTTGTTGCTGCCGCAAATTGCTCAAATATTGCATGGATTAAATAGTTACTGGAAGGTATGCATATGAAGATCTTAGAACCAGTGATTATCTATTGTGATAACACCTGTGCAATAAACATTTCCAAGAATCCAGTCATGCATTCCAAGACTAAACACATTGCCATCAAGTATCATTATTTGAGAGAACAAGTTCAAGAAAAGGAAGTGACACTTGAGTATGTGAAATCCAAAGAAAAATTAGCTTATATCTTCACCAAGCCACTTCCTGAGGATACATTCGAGTACTTGAGAAAGAGACTAGGGGTCAAACCCTTATCTACCATACAGTAAAATGACTAAAGGCTGCATGAACCTACATACTATCAAAATATTGGTAATGTTGATGCAAGCAAAGAGATGAACTTCAAAGCTACATCTATATATAGATAGGTATATATCAGCACCGAGCACCAAAGAATATTGTTGTATTGCTGATGGATAAGGGAAATTCAAAGAATATATTATGGATGGAGAAAAATGATTGTTTGACATGAATGTCAGATATTTGTAAAATATTTGTTTGGCATTTCTGTCAAAGGGAGAGAAATTATCCATATTATCAGATCTTTCTGGAAAGGGAAAGAGATTATCCATTATCTCATAAACTCCAACAGGGAGAGATTATATCCTTAGGGAGAGAAATTTTATGGAAAGATAATACAAAGGGAGAGTTGCTGACAAGAGAAAAAGACATCTAAAGGGAAAATAACAGTCAAAGGAGAGAAATTAACACAAGGAGGGAACTCAACACATCAGAATATAGAGAGCTACAAGAATCAAATCTAAGCTAAAATAGAGCTTACCGATGGTCATACATTTATCGGTTATCAAAACAAAAAGATTGGTAGTTTGATGAATCTCAACTATTATATTTCATATTGTATTAGAAATAGTATAGTGTGATAATATAGTATGTTGCCATCAATGCCAAAGGGAGAGATTGATGACATGTAACTGATTGAATGTTTGACAATGTTAAAGTGAACATAATGCAAGGCATTAAATTAGTTAATGTATTGTATTGTCATTGATGTCAACTTAATATCATCTGTATGGTCATGTACATAATTCCAAAGACTTTAGAGAATCAATGGAACAAAGGTTATGCTTTCAAAAATGCATAAAATTCAAGTATTCACTTAGTGACAAATAACACTGAAGGAGTGCACACCGACAGTCAAAGGAAAGAAGAACAGTCACAGTGATACCCGACGATCAAAAGCATAGTGTTGCCCGATGAAGCAAAGCCACAGTGATGCCCGACGAGCAAAGTCAGGTTGCCCAATGAGTAAAATCCCAATGATGCTTGATGGATGGAAATCATGAAGCTAACTGGAGTCTCACCGATAGAACTATCAGTTGTCACCAACAACTAACTATAGTGGTGAGCGACAGAATAGAAAGTTCAAAAAATGACAAAATATCTAGCTGGCAGGGCTAAAAATAGACTTAACTGGTTGTTTGTTTTGTTTTATTTGACCAGAGATAAGTGACTGATTTAAAGCTAATTTGTACAGTTGGCAAGAAGATATATACAAGATAAATCAGGAGTTATGCTTTAAATCTAATTGGTTGGATTATTTTTCACGCCAAGAATCATGAATCAAGAAACAATGAATATCATGTCTATATAAGAGACAAGCTTAATTCATTTATGAATGGGATTAAGAGGAGTGAATAGAAAGAGGATGCTGAAGAGAAACTGATGAAGAACAACTTCATGTAGTCCTGATCAAACAAGCTGAAGGAAGAGCTGAGGAATTTTGCAGACACCGACAAACAATGAAGCACAACATCATAGAGCAGAAAGTATGGAGCACAAAGGATTGAATTGATACATTGATCAGAGAGGTAATGTACTTAAATAGATCTAAAAATGTGCAATTCAAAGTTGCAATACGAACAATTCGTAGTGTTTAAGTTTAACCATTGAAGCATCAAGTCTCTTAACCGAGTAGGACTTAACAGTCTTCTATATATTGAGGTACATCCCAAGGAGTGCCAAAAAGGTTGATTCATGAAAGTAGCATTGGACTTTCCTGATACCTATTGACAGTCTAAGAAGGAGTTTGATTCAAGGATGGTAGCAATAGATGCCCAATACTAAGTGACAACCTCTATGTATAAAATACTCTAACAAGGTCGCACTTAACAGTGTGTTTGTAACCTTTAACAAGGTTGGCTTTGAACAGGGCTCACTTCAGAAGAGTGAAAATTTGGGGTACCGGTCCCAATGGTTTTTCCCTTAACAGGGTTTCCACGTTAAAAATTCATGTTTTATGTGTGTATGATTCATTTCTTTACTGTTTTGTATCTTACATAGCTAACTCTAGATTGATCGGTATTCTTTGCTTATTTACTGAGTTTTGGTAAATAGTTATACTACTTATCGGTAATCAAGAAAGAATAAGGATTGACAGAGAAAAATGATAGACAGTTAATCATTATTAGTATTTAATGGCATGCATCTTGTAGGGACATAATAATTTGAGGTTTATTGATTGGTGGTTAAAGTTTGAAGGATAAATTTTTGAGGCCACTGATTCACCCCCCCCCTCTCAGTTATTACTAACAGTAAAACTTGACGTGGCACTATTCACATACTATAACAACACTATTCACGGTACTGTAGCAATTTACTATTCATGGTACTGTAGCAAATTCACTATTCATGCGCACTGTAGCAAATCACTATTCACGTGCACTATAGAAAATCATTATATTGAAGCACAATAAGAATCTCTAGATCTTCTATAGTTTTACCTTCCAATCCTTCAAATCCTAGATTTAATTCTTCACTTTTAAGAACAAATAGAACTCCTAAATGAAGCTCTCTTGAATGTCAAATTCACTAGATATTTCACTAACTCAAATGGCTGCAACACTAAAGATTTTCCGTTCTACAATAGCGACTGCAAGTAGAAAACCTCATTCTCCAAGAAAGAGAAAAAATCAACCAAAGTTCAATAATAATCATAAACATAATCAGAGTGAGCTCTTAAGTCTCTTTTATTCTTTTCTTGTGGGAGCTCAAACACTTTCCTCACCAATGTGGGATAAAAGCTATATTCCCACTTTTTAATTCTTTTTACTTAAAACTCTATAGTTGGTGCACAAATAATTCATTTAAAAGTAATTGTTCACTTGGCCCGATCTATGATAAATTGACCCTTCACTTAAGTGACTTATATTATAATATAAAATTATATTATAACTTTACTATATAAGCTCAAAACTATTAATATTTATTTTAACTAAAAAAATATTAATAACTTCATTATTACTCATCATCTTTGCATGTCGTCTGAACTGGAAGATGATGTGATAAAGTCGCATACAACCATACTTGATTTCTAAGAATAGTAGGGGTCCCTCTCTATCCCCCTCAAAACTTACTATAAATAGCATTTTCTGCATACAGAGTCCTAGAGACCTCGAACAAAAGCCAAACCTACAAAACCCTGACCATTGAAGAAGATGAATCCCTCAAAGGACCCTCTAACCAACCTCATTAGCCTACAAGGGAAAAAATAATAGGATAATCCCTCAAACTCTGATGCTCATGAAAATGGGGACATTACACAAAAGAGAATAGATCCATCATTGATGTACATGTCCTCAAATTTGAATTCTCAAATTTGAGAAAACCATGTGAAATTGGATCCAAAATCATGGTTTTCTCTCTAAGATAGATGTTTTGAGATCAAATTTAGAAGGCAATGGGTTACACCATGCCTTGTCCTTAGTTTTTCATCCTTCTGGTGTCATTTTTCAAGATTTTTGTCAAGTTTTTCTTAGTCTTTTTTGCAATTTTGGGTTTTATTTTCTAGAGGCAAGTGCTCAATTTTAGAAAACCTTGAATTTTTGATTGATTTTTCTTGCTTTAGTCATTTGATTTTATTTTTATTTTTATGTTATGTCTTTCACCTTTTTCAAATTCGATCGTTTTAAACCATTGCGGGTTTAAATACATGCTTTATTTCAAGAGAAAATAAATAATACATTTACTTACAATTGGGGTTTTAAATCTCCACTGCAAGTGGTATTTTTTGAAGTTTATAAAAGCATGAGCATGTGATGTTAATTAAAAAGTCCAACTCAGTCAATTGGACTAATTTATGAACAACTTACAAGAAATTTTTACTTGTAATCGGGTTTTGAAAACCCGATTGCAAGTTGTCTTTATGATTCTCTTGTTTTTCCATACTTGCAACCATTTTTTCAAAACTCGACTGCAGGTCATCATCTCTTATTTAAAAAAATTGAAATTTGTAATCAAAAGACTGATATGCTCTTATAATTCATGCATTGGGCTTTTTGGGAGACAATACAAGTTATTTTAACTTGTAAAAGACATCTACTTGCAATGTAAAATTTGAATCTTGACCATGTGTTCTTTATCATCGTTTTTAATGGAGGAGGAGAAGTTTTATATATTTAAAACACTTATTATCAAGTTTTTGAAACCCGATCACAAGATTTTTAACTTTCTTTTGTTTTTACTTGCAAAAGCGAACACAAAACCCGACCAAGCTCCTTATATCTATGTTTTGAATGAAAGGAAAAGTTTATAAGTTTCCATACTTGTAATAGTCGGCCAAAAGCCCGATTACAAGAAAAAATAATTCCTTAACCATTGTGGTGCTGGAATACCAAATGCTGGATATGGTCAATTCTAGAACATGCTACAATTATGGAAGCTACATATCCTAGAAATGATTTCTGGAATATGGGCTAGACCCATTTGGTTCACCCGAAAGATGACTGAGAAGATGCATAAATAATTTTAATTGTTTATTTCTTAAATTTTGGAATACGGTCTGTATGTGTGTTTACACACACACACACACAGATATATATATATATATATATATATATATATATGTATGTATGTATATTTGTGTGTGTGTATATACACACACATACACACATGTGTGTCTACACAGACATACACATATACACACATTTGTGTATATATACATATTTACACATATACACATATATGTGTGTATATATACATGTGTGTGTGCATATATATACATGTATACACACACATGTCTATACACATGTATATATACATACATACATGTATATATACATGTGTGTATATACACACATCTATATACACAGATGTATATATACATGTGTATATATATGTGTATATACACATACATATATGTATATATATACATGTGTGTGTATATACACATACATGTATATATACATACATGTATGTGTATATATATACACACATGTATATATACATGTGTGTATAAATACACACATATACACACATGTGTATATATATACACACATATACACACATTTATGCATATATACACATATACACACATATACATGCATTTTTGTATATATACACATATACGCACATATATACACACACATTTACACATCTATCATGTCACAGATTTGATGAGATATTCAATTTGCTTTTGTAAAGTTTGGAATTGGAATTCAAAATTCCAATTCCACCTATTTAGGTGGAAGATTGATATGCCCATTTTGGGGCAAAATGAGAATTTTGTGATTCCAATTCCATTTTTATTCATGGACCCAAACATGAATTTGGCGTTATCCGGAATTAGATAATGCCAATTCAGTCTAATTCTGGCCCCGAAACGGGCCCTAAAAGCTCATTGCATGCAATAGACACCACGAACCCCGATTATAGGCTTGTTACACCATTTTTTTGAAGATAAGAATGTTTTAAAAGATGCCTTGATTTGGAGTCAAGCTTTTGAAGCCTAACTATAAATATTTCTTCCACTTTTAAAACAAAAGAATGATTTGCAATATCAGTTGGAATTAATGGGAAGTGTGTACTGAGAGGGGAGAGGTGAATCAGTACCTCTACAACTTTTGTATCCTTTAATCAATTAACCTTTGTGTAATCAATTGTTTATCCAACCATTTGATCTATACTATCTTGATCAGAGATATATCAATTCATAAACTTAACATACATGTTAACATTCATAGAAACATTCATGAAAGTAATTGACACATAACACAAGATATGATATCACAGAAAAATCCTGTTAGGAAGTAAAAACTATGGTGGGGATGGCACCCACAAAAACTTCACTATCTACAGATTGGAAGGGGCTGGTTAAGGATTACAATTTGATCACTTTTGATGATCTACTCGGTTAAGAGTATCTGTGGAGACCTGTTAAAGTCTACTCGGTTAAGAGCTTTAGCAACACTGTTGAGTGTGCACTCGGTTAAGAGATTTATAGTTAGACTGTTAAATCCACCTTCCTTGAAAGGATTTTTACACTTTTCTCCACTTGTTAGAATGATAACAAATTATAATTTGACCTGTTATATGCAATCTCCTATTGCTGATACATATCCATTTAAGTTTACATGAATAAATATATCACCTAATGTGATTGAATAATACCTCTGATTCTCGGTAGCCTCTGTTCTTGGTTCTTGCTAACCAAATTCACCTTTTGCTATTCTGGTTCTTGACACTTTCAATCTGATCCATAGATGTGCTCATAGGCTTCACTCATCCTCTCTTCTATATTCACACATGTATAATTAATGATTGCATCATCTATTTATAAGATGGATTGACTTCATCAAATTTCACGAAAAACAATGTTAACTCTAATATCAGGTTTACAACTTTACCTTGATCTCCTAGTCTATGTGTTTTAAATCAGTTAGACTAATTAAAGCACTTACATTCATGTTCCTTGTCCCTAAAGAAATGGTTTTAAAAACAAATCAAGATTCTATAAATAGAATAAGACTATTTTATTTGACGTGGAAGTCAGATCCACTTTTTGCGGGTTGCAACTAACTTTCAGTTTCTGACGGTCGGTTATGCTGTGAAATCAATTGACTATCTTTCGGGTTCCTTGCTTGAACTATTCTCTTGGTTTTCTCTTTAACTGTCTCTTGAGTTGCACTATATCCTACACATCGGGTTCCTCTATTGGGTTCCTCTTTATCCTTTCCACTTTGCATTTTTGGGCTACACATAAAATTGTGTTGTTGGTTTTCTTTGTACTTAGCAGTTTTTGGTGATCTCTTGTATCTTCATTTTCAGTTTGTTTTTTGTCCTATCTTTTGGTGTATGCTTACCAAAAGTGTTGTTTATATAATAATGGAAAAATAATGTCATCAATCTTCCCCTTTGACATTAGTATCAAAAACTGATATGTGCAAAATACTAACAAAATGTTAATTATGTATAACATATATTATCCTTAGTCATTTCATGACTCCCCCTGTGTATATGCTGGTATATCATTATTTTCCCCTTTTTTTGTAGTACTATATAGTTTCCTACCTATATGTACATATCATATATTCCCCCTTGTATAATACATATACATATCATTTCCCCCTTTTTTGATATTAAGGGCAAAGGTCTATACCTTATAGCTTATCAAAAATGTGAGAGTGTGAAGACTTCATGTCTTGCATCATCTTCTCCCATTGTTGCTTTGAGTTCTCTAGAGCCATGTGCTTGAGTGTGATCTTGGAAATCATATCGTAGATTTTGTCTGCTATAGACATCTCGGGGGTTGCGATCAGTTTCCTTGCTAAACAAATATGATGTTGAAGCAGTGTTAGATTTGGTAGAAGTTGAGCTTGGAGCTCAGTGACTTCTTCCTTGAATTGTGTCTCTACTTCCAACATTTCCTACCTTAACCTTTTTATCTCAATAATGTTTTAATAATTCAACTTAATTGCATTGTCTCTAGTGGTTAAGTTGTTAGCACTATTAGCTAGACTAGAATCTAACTTTTTTATGTTTTCACTATGCTCTTTAGTGAACTTTTCCAGTGTGATTAGTTGTTGAATCTAGGAAATAGCTTCAGTGATAATTGGATCTAATTCACTTGTGAATTCTGAAAGCTTTACCTTGTTAAATGCCACTTCTTGGATTATGTTCTCAATAAGTTTTTGCTGGTACTTCTGCTCTGCTCTCTCTTCAATTGCCTTCTCCGTATCAATGTTCTGTGTTGTAATCGCTTCGGTGAGAGTGGCTAGGTGGTCAATTATAGGTTTATTCTGATCAACATCAATGTTGGGTACAATTTGGTGCAAGATGTCCCTAGTTGTTTCCAGTACCATGGAGTCCCGGTGATGTTTCCTCGGCTTCTCCTGTAATGCCTTCCTTTGGCATATTTCACCATATTCTTTCAATGCTTCATAATCAAGTGTAGTTGGGTCACATTTGGGTATCTCAATGATTTCATCTAAAGTGACTTCCAAATTATTCTTCTTGGATTTCTTCTTCTTCTTTTGAGTTGCAATTGAATGTAGAACCATTGCCAATTTCTTGGCTTTGTCTATTGTGCTTGATGAAGTGATTTGTGGTGCTTCTTTTTGCTACTTTGTTTCAGTGTCAGCTTGTCAGTTTCTTGTAGACGTCTCCACATCAACCTTTATATTGTTGGTCGCAACATTTTTGGTATCCTTAGGAGTGCCATCTTTGGGTTCATCTCCTTCATCGGTGTCCTTATGCACTTTATCTATCTTTGTCTGTGCATCCTTCTCGATTGTGTCTCCATCTATTTGTTTTGATTCTCCTCCTATAACCTTGTCAATTTTGTTTACAATGTGAGTGTCTCTGATGTCCTTCTTATCATCGGTGTTTTCTTTCTTTCCTTCTTCCTCTGCATCCACGGGAATGCTTGAATCTTTTTTAGGTGACTTGTCTTTTCTTGCAGAATATTGATGGCTTGTATCAATATTGGCATGTTGTCTAGTATGTTCACCTGTGTAGTATCAAATGTTGTGTCCTCCTCATTGGTTGTGTCCTTGGTAACATTGACATCTTCATCTTTCTTTACTTCTTCTGCTGGATCATCAGTTATGTCAATGATTGTGTTATCCACAATGTTGTCCTTTGTGGTGTCAGGCCATGTTTCATCTACAACATCCATATTTTTGTTTTCGGTTGTGTCTTGTTCTTCCTTGTCTAACTCAACTGATGTGTCATCTTCTGCATCTTTGATTAATATCTATTCTTGAGTTTCCTTATTAACATCTTTTTGTTGTAGATATTTCTTGAGGCTAGCTTCCTCAAGAGGTCTATTGAGTATTTCACTCCATTTCTTGTGACTTTCTTGTTCAAGCTCTATAAGCCTCCCTTCAAGGAATTTGTAGGCTCTCAACTTGGGTGAGAATTCCTTTTTATGGTTCTCCATCATCTCATCAATTTCTTCCTCTTGGATTGAAAAGGCATGAGAGTAACAAGTACTCTTTCCCTTATCTCCTTTTCATTCTTTAAGGGAAATTTCCATCTAGCATATAGTCTGTCCAAGAGTTCTCTTGGTACATTATTACCTTCAAATTGAATAGGTACATATTTGAATTTGTACATCTTTGTAATGATGACATCTTCAAATTTGTTTTGATCTTCTGGATCAAGTTTTAACCATCTTCTGATCTTAGAATCTGTAATAGATCCTTAACTTGCAATAGATTTGCATACCTCATCAATGCTTTTTGGAACCTTGATCTTTTCTTCTTCTACACCTTCATCTTGTTTGGTGTCCTCAATGTCTTCTCTGGTTCTGATGAGCTTCCTTATTCTTTTGTTTGGCCCTCTTTTTGATGTGGCCAATTTTCTCTTGTATGTTCTAACATTTCCTTTCTTCAAAGGTGAAGGACTTGAATCATTAGTTGTTTGCTTCTTGTTCTTGAAGAAGCCATGGTTCTTGGCTTCTTGGTTGGTGGAGGAGGTGCTGAATTTGACACTGTGGCCTTGGAGTACTTTTTTCTGCACCTTCACTAATAGGTAGCTATCCTTCGGTCTCTTCCTCCTTTTCAGCTTCTTCTTCCTGTTTGGTTTCTTTCTCTGTTGCCGATAGTATTTTATTGAGGTTCTTGACTATTTTGTCCTTTTTCTTGACAATTTGATTTACAACCAGGCCATATTTGATTCTTGGTTTGGCCTCCTCAAAATTTCCAAACTTAGGTTGTTTCTTATCTTATGATTCATTTATCAATGCATCAATTTCTTTAGATGTTTGATCAATATTTATCTCATATTCTAATGGTTGTAGCCATGTTTTCCTTGGTACAAAAAGCTTGATATAAGTGTGGTATGTATCAACCATGAAACATATTTCATCTTTGAACCTCTCAATAAGTTTCTTAGGGATCCTTACCCTCTTTTGCATTCGGTCTTTGAATACAGTAAAGTATTCATCCATGACTGTTTCAAAATCGTCTCGCAATGAGGTTATGTGTTCACTGATCTGCATGGTGACCAGTTTTGTGGTATCCCATTTGACATCTCCTACTGATGGAAATGTTTCTTGAAAGTAGAAGATAATGCACATGATAAGTGATCCAAACTTACATGTATTTGTTTTAGCATTTCTTATAGTCTTCAAATTTTCTTCTAACTAGTTCAGTAGAATTAAGATAAATCCAACTTAGTTCCCTTCTTCACAATCTTGTATGTTGTGTCTACTGTACCAGATTCTGTATTGTTCATCCTGCTAGCTTGAAAGAATTTGTAGCCTAGGACACATGCTCCGAAATTCATCTCATCATTGGTAATAGTGGATACCTTTAATCCTTTACCATCCCATTTGGCTCCTGTATTATTTTTAATCTTAGCCTTGGGTGGGTGCTTCAATACTTTTACCTTTTCAATTACAGGGTAACCAGTGACTGCACAGATAACATCTCAGGTTATCATCTTCAGTTCATCCAGCCATAGTTTTTGATTGTCCATTCAGCTCAGTACTAATGAAATCCACTCAATTTTGAATGCCTTTGAGAAGATTAGGGAATTAGTGAGCCCTTTCACCTCTATGTGTTTAAGTTCATCTTTTAAGGATCCATCTTCATTGCATAGCTTTTTATAAGCTTGTTCAACCTCTGAATCACCAATTTCTACAATCTTGCAGTGGATGAATGCTCGCATGTCTTTGATGAGAAAAACCTTGGCTGGTATTCGCAAGAATGATCTAGCATCATCATTTAAACTTACTATTTACACCAAAAAAGATTTCTGATCTACGTGGAGTTCTCTGTGTTGAGTTATATTTGCTCTATGATCTTATCATTGTTTGCACAAAATTCACTCTTGTTGCTCTGCTCTGGTTGTGGTGAACAATGGAGACCTTCCATTATCCTTTTATAGGAGTTTTCCCTAAAAAGTGAGTCATTAATGCTCAACAATTCCTCTGTATTCAAACACAGAGTTCGTCAGTTTAAACATTAACTTCTCTTCGGTGACAACATGACATTTCAGGGCAGTTGTTCAACTCTTCGCTTTTACCAACAGGTTTTGGTGTTGCAAACAACTTGTTCACTTTGCTTGATTATCGATGAGTCTCAGTTTACACTAGCAACTTTGATTTCTTATGTTAACCGATGATTCTTGATAAGTGTAGCCAGTTTAAGCTTTGAGCGTATACCGATAGATTTTGGTATGTATTACCCGATAACATAGTTTATCACATATTTTAACAAGTAATACCATGATGCATCTTTAATTATGCTAATTTGGCATTTTATCAACATATTATGGAACTGATGTAAAAGAGTACATAGTGTAATGCAGTTCCATACTTACTTGTTCTGCTTAGGTGGGGGTGGTGATATCACCAGATCCATTGTATGGGGTGTCACCATTTGCATTGCTCGGTCCAACTTCATCATTGTTTGAATCTTTTCTCCATATTTTGTCTCTTGCACTCTGAATGTCTTCAATGGTGTTTCTATTGGGATATGTGCTAGTCTCTATCATTTAGACTCTGCATTCTTTCTTGGGATGACCAACTTTATGACAGTGTAAGCATGCCATTCTAAGGTTAGTCCAGCCTCTAGAATTTCTAGTCTACTATCTCATACAATTTGCAGCAATATGACCAAATCTTCCACATGCTGTATAATTTTTCCAAGTGTTGTAATCCCATACATACTGATTACCGACTCTTTTTGGTTGATAGGGAGTTTCTTGAACTTTAGGCTTCCATGCTTACCTTTTCTTTTTCTAGCATTCAAGAGTTGTGTGTCCATTCATTTTGCAAGTAGGATAGTATTTTTCCATGTAGGTTTCCTTCTTTGATTGTTTCATCTCAGACTTACATTCATAATATTTATGTCCTTTCTTGTTATATTTATAACAAAATCCTATGAATGAAGATGTAGATTTAGGAATACCTTTCATTTTGCCTCTGCATACATTTGATGTGTGGCCTTGCTTTCCATAGTGATTGCATGTAAGTTTTCTTGGTCTTGGATTTTCATAGACATTCATTGGATCAGCTTGATTGGGTGATTCTCCATTCTCGGTAAATCCTAGACCAGTGTTGTTGTTGACTCTTTGTTATCCTTCAAGAAAATCATCCATTCTTTTATAGCTTTCTTCAGCTTTCTTGATAATTTCATTAAGTTGCTGCTGAATTCTTATTTCATGTTTCAACTTTTCATTCTCATCCCTTAGCTCACCGATAGCTTCTATTCTTTTAATGAGTTCAACATTAATTCTATTTGCATCTTGAATCATAAGAATAATATAATTTGTAATCTCATGGTGATGCTCTGTAAGTATTTGTATTTCAGACTCTTTCTCTTGTAGCTTTTCTGTAATATTTCTTCTATCATCAATAGCTAGTGTTCTTTCTTGTTCATCTTGTCTAGCATTTTTCATGACATCAATCATCCTTGCCATCTATTTCTCTTGACCGATTTGCAGAGATTTCACTTGTCTAGCCAGATGTTGATTGATTTCAGTTAGGCTTGTGATGCTTTCTTCTAATGTGTATGATGATTTTCTTGTATTTGATCCTGAAGACTCAAAGAAATCTGGTATCTCTTCCTCATGATAATCTGTTTCATTATAGAAAGATGCCATAATCTTTCTTTCATCTAACAGATGTCTCATATTGATTCTAGCTTCTTTATACTGCTCATAGAACATTTGAATTTCTAGCTTCTTATTTCTATATTTTTTGTCAAGTCTTTACTTCTCAATTGTATGATCTTTTCTCTTAAGCCTTTAATCTCTTCTAAATAAGAGACTTAGCTCTAATAAAAATTGTTGGAATTAATGGGAAGTGTGTACTGAGAGGGGAGGGGTGAATCAGTACCTCTAAAATTTTTGTATCCTTTAATCAATTAACCTTTGTGTAATGAATTGCTTATCCAACCATCTGATCTATACTATCTTGATGTAAGATATATCAATTCATAAAATTAACATACATGTTAACATTCGTAGAAACATTCATGAAAGTAATTGACACATAACACAAGATATGATATCGCAGAAAACTTCTGTTAGGAAGTAAAAACTGTGGTAGGGATGACACCCACAAAATCCTCACTATCTGTAGATTGGAAGGGGTCGGTTAAGGCTTACAATTTTATCACTTTTGATGATCTTCCCAGTTAAGAGTATCTATGGAGACCTGTTAAATTCTACTTTGTTAAGAGATTTAGCAACACTATTGAGTGTGCACTCGGTTAAGAGATTTATATTTGGACTGTTAAATCCACCTTCCTTGAAAGGATTTTTACACTTTGCTCCACTTGTTAGAATGATAAAAAATTACAATTTGATCTAGTATATGCAATCTCCTATTACTGATATAGATCCATTTGAGTTACATGAATAAATATCACCTAATGTGATTGAATAATACCTCTGATTCTCGATAGCCTCTGTTCTTGGTTCTTGCTAACCAAATTCACCTTTTGCGATTCTGGTTCTTGAAACTTCCAATCTGATCCATAGATGTGCTCATAGGATTCATTCATCCTCTCTTCTATATTCACAAATGTATAATTAATGATTACATCATCTCTTTATAAGATGGATTAACTTCATCAAGTTTCACAAAAAACAATGTTAACTCTAAGATCAGGTTTACAAATTTACCTTGATCGCCTAGTCTATGTGTTTCAAATTAGTTAGATTGATTAAAGAACTTACGTTCATGTTTCTTTTCCCTAAAGAAATGGTTTAAAAAAAAAATCAAGATCCTATAAATAGAATAAGACTATTTGATCTGACGTGGAAGTCAGATCCACTTTTTGCGGGCTGCAACTGACTTTCAATTTCTAATGATCGGTTATGCTGTGAAATCAATTGACTGTCTTTCAGGTTCCTTGCTTGAACTGTTCTCTCATTTTTCTCTTTGACAATCTCTTAGGTTGCACTATATCCTGCACATCGGGTTCCTTTTTTGGGTTCTTCTTTATCCTTTCCACTTTGCATTTTCGGGTTACACATAAAATTGTGTTGTCAGTTTTCTTCGTACTTAGCAGTTTTTGGTGATCTCTTGTATCTTCATTTTTGGCTTGTTCTTTGTCCTATCTTTTGATGTATGCTTACCGAAAGTGTTGTTTGCATACTTATGGCAAAATAATGTCATCAATGTCAAATACAAAATGTGAATTTTCCCTAAAATCATCATTTTTGGGTTGAGGATGCATTTTGGCTTGCAATGTTGAGCATGAAACCTGACTAGTGCATTTTGACATAAATCTTGATGGGGAATGAAGTTTGCAGAGTTTGTAATCATCTTTTCTTCTCAAAACCAGTGATTTTGGTGCTAGAAATTTGCCATTTGTCAATAACAAGTGCCAGAACTGTAAAAATGCATTGATGGGAGAGTGTTTGTGTTTTATTTGATTTTTCTCTCAGAAAATGTCAATAAAGCAACGCTTTTGGGGATTTCTTTCAAGATTATTCATCATTTTTCCTCCCCACTGGAATTCTTTGCTTCATTATTGATATTTTACTTGTTCTATAACTAGATTTGTGCATAGGGCTTTTGGCATTAAAATATTGAATGTGTTGTTCCAATAAGACAAGTTCTTCCCAAAACACAATGCAAGATCTTCCCAAAAAGTTGAATTCAAGTTTTCCAAAATAATAACTTCCCAAAATTTGATCTTCCCCACTTGCAATTAGGTTTCAAAACCCCATTTACAAGTCCATTTTTCCAAGAAGAGGCTAATTCATTCCCCTACTTGCAATCAGGATTCTAAAACCTGAATGCAAGTATTTTTTATGCAAATATAAAAGCTTTTCCCTACTTACAGTCATGTTGAAAAACCTGAATGCAAGCAAAATATCTTCCTAACTGCACTTTTAATTGGATCTCAAAACCCCAATTATAAGAAAAAGAAACCTTCCATTGTATATATATGCATTTGCGCATAAAATCCTCATATTTTGACACCAAGTGCATATGTCCCATTCACCTGCAAAACTCAGATAAAACCCAAAATTCCCCATGGGCTTCATTTTGCAAGTAGATTTCAAGGTTGAAGCTTAACGCAAAGAAGAACCACATGATGGAGCCATATAGGGAGGTGAATGACCAATGGAATGATTGAGAGCATAGAATGCTTTCAAGACTAAAATGGTTATGAAAATATGCATTCCTAGTAATGACCATTATGGGGCAGAACAATCAAGGATGCAAGTTCCTATTTCAGTTCAAGATGCTTCAACCGAAACCTGAGTACTTCAGCCACAGAGAATCCTGTAGCAACATGCAGAATGTGACAAAGGATGATGTAGTAGGAGTCGTGTCTTGTTAGACACTTTGTTTATTTTTCATCTTGCATTTTGTAATTTCTTTTCAAAAAATTATATGTAACTTGCATGTTGTAATTGCAAGTGACCTTTTCACCAATAAAGGTATTACATGTAATCAAATTGTAGGTCAAGTACATTAGGACTTGTAGTGTGAATAAGCCAAAGTTAATTTTATAATAGGTCAAAGTTTGTTGGGTTTCTCCCACCTTTCTCTCTTAGCCCCTCACCTCTATATAGGAGGGTGCCTCATTGTAATTTTTATCTTTCGGACAATGCAAGAAAACTCTACCAGTTTGTATATGCACTCTAAGACTTTGAGCTTTGATGTAGATTAAATTGATTTCAATTAAAGAGGAAACTTTCTTTCAAACTTTGTGTTGAGTCAAGGTGTTATGTCATGACATTTTCTAGATATTGATTGTGAGTTTTGTGCTTTTGTTCAAGAGGGATTTGAACCCAATCTTGCAGATTTTGAGTTGCATATTGTGTTCAAAGTTATAATTTGGTTTCAGATTTGTTTTTGGAGACTTTGAGTTGCTTATCAAGTCTGAGATTAACATAGGGCGTTCAAGCAAGGGAATAGCTTGCAAACTTTGTGCTACTTCATTTTCTTCATTTGTGCATGCTAGGTCCAATAAGTGTTGGAGATTTTGATTTGCACACGCATTTCATTCTTGTTCTCAAAATCTCATAAGGATCCATAGAAAGACTTTGAGCTTTCCTGAGTTTCTTGGTTACATAAAAGCTTGTACACTAAAAATTATTCGTATGTCTAATATTTTGTTTATCATAATTATTTGTCCAATAAATACTTTGCAAGAGAATTATACAATGTAAAATCCATTACTATTATTGAACCCAAACTTTCCCTCTTTCATCGTTAATCCTAAGTTCATAGAGAATGCATTTATTCAAACACTTTGTTCCCTTCATTAATTTGTTTATTATATGATCATTTTGATAAGCAAGTGGCATATAAAATTTATGTAATTTCATTTTCAAGGATATTGAATCAAAACAACCATAAATATTTGAACAACTAAGAGAACATTCAAGATTACTGGCTTCTAATTGTCTGGATAATATTACTGGTTCTGTAGTAAAATCCCAAATATATTTATTCTATAAATCAATACGATTTCTCACTTTTATAAGATACCAAAGGTAAAACCCCAGAAATGGTACAATAGCACACTCTTATTGGCTAGATACAATTTATCAAAACTATTTTAGAAACCATTTACATATCTATACTTCGAGAGAATATAAACGTATTCAGTGCACCTATAGTATGAAGAAGCACAAACATTGCTAACTGCCACACAATCTGGAAGTGTTCATCAAGAAATTATAACCTTCACATATTGGTTAATATTGACCGCTTCTTATCGGGAATGTAGAAGAACAATTCAGAATTTGGTGCGGCTTCATTATTTAGAGATAAGGACAAAGATTACTGCTGTAGAATGCCAATCTAGAAGTAAATAGTATTTATGCAAGGTGGCAACTGGGTAGATACATCAACTCAACATAGTGCTTCTTGTGCTCTACTATGTATATATCAACCAAAGAGAAATATGTGTGTCCACGCCTTCTACCTCCCTTGTGGTAAATACAAAGGGTACTTCGATTAATCTCAATCACCATACATTACGGGATTCACCAGAAAATAAATCTCAATCACCATATGATACAGGAGTTTATTGATGCGATGTTAATCCCCATCTACCACATGTTAGGGATTTTTCTTGTTGAACCTCAAAATGATTGAATTTGTGTTTTAATCCTATGACTACCAATATTTGAAATAACTGATTCAAGCAAGAGAAATGCCTAATTGACGAGGGTATTAGATAACATCTAGAGAAAGTATTACCTCCTCCTTTTTTGAGATCCACTGACTCAGGCGGGTATTACCTATGGATGATTACTGATTGACAATATCTTTTAAGTGGATTATCTTCTTACTAACTTTCTGAATGCCTTTTAATGGATCTATAAGTAGATGACTATGCAAATAATTATAAATATCCTGATATAGAGCTTAATGAGCCAAACTAATATTTTGACAAAAATAAATAGTAATGCAATAAGGATTCTCATTCTTCTTCCTTTTTCAGTTCTTATGAACTTCAGGAGAGATAACCTATTTGATTCTCTCTAAAAGGAATTAGTAGACTTGAATTGTATACTATGTGAGTACATTTGCTTATGAATGTATGCTCTTTGATAAGTGTAATGTAATTGAATGATTGTTCTTTAAATACTGAATGGATAGAACCGTTACATGTAAAACTATAAACTAGTGCTTGATCCTATGGGCTATAGAGTCAAAATCTAGTATAACTCCATAATAAGGTGACTAATAGAATACTTGCAAAAAAGATAAAATGCCTTAAAAATCATCCTCTAGTTCTATAACTATCATCAAATCCTTAAATTTATGCTAAGTTCTCTTGGGTCACTTGAAATAATTAATCCTTCCTTGAAGGAGCTCACAAATGACTGCACAATCACCTTGTGATCAGTATGTCTAAGTGCCTTACAAAAAAAATACAAGAACTATAACAGAAATGAAAAGAGACAATCAAGATGTAAAACAGAGATTGCAATATATTGTATTAATGTCTTAATGCTTCAAATACATTTAGATAGACACAAACGTACAGAGGCTCAGACAAATTTTAATAGTCTTCCTTGTAAGTCTATTCTATTATCATCCAAGATTTTTAAATGTTACAATTGAGTTCTATTTATAGGCTTAAACCATCTTGGAATCCTTAAGAAGTAAGGATGCTACAAGCTTCGGATGGTTTTAAGACATAACCCTAAAAACTAGAAAAGACAAAAGGCAGGAAAGCACCAAGCGGTGGATGGACAAAACTGAAGAATAAGATCTGATTTTCTCCTTGTCTTCTTGTGATCTTTGACACCTTTGTCTGTATATGTTCAGGATAGCATATGATATTTGTAATGAGATCTAGTGACCACCAATACAGGCTAACTTACACTAGTCTTTAAGATTGCTAACCTTCCTGTGCTCAAAGAACAGGTGCCATGTGTCCCCCTATTCTTCATCCATGATGTCCAGGTCAACTGTGATGGGATTTTTCTTCTTGGGATTCATTAATATCTCCCATACTATAACATCTTCCTCCTTTGGCCATTCAAAGTTCTATATATTCTCCAATTGATCCTTCTGTCTTTCCCACATGGCATCGGTTATGCTCTTGACATCTGTGATGAATTTATTACAATATGTTTCTACCTTAATTGCTTCATATAGAATCTTATTAAATCTTTCCATGTCCATCTCTCCTTGATCATAAATATAAACCTCTTTATTGGGCAATACATTGTCTAACTCTGAGCCCCATAGCCCTAGTGGCTTAATCTGATTGTCCTCTGATTTGATGGGAGGCACAAATCTGTTGTAGCTTGGCCCAAACATACTCAACCTTGCCTCTATTTTATTATCCTTTCCTTTAAAAAATGACAAGGTGCCTCCTATTTTCTTTATCTCAGTTCCAACCAGGGTAACTATTTCTGGTAGGTCTAGCCTAAGTGGTTGCAAAGATGCCAACCTTTCAAAAAGTGTCATTCTGCTAGACCATGTTCCATAATAGGGATTCAAAAATTGAGATAAAATTGTTTACCTCTACTTGTTGGCCTAAATTTTTTCCATAGGATCCATATACCACATCAATCTTATCCTTTATGGTATCTACCCCGTGCTATAAAATTGATGTTAATGCACCTAATATCACATTGTTGTGCTCTTTAATCTCTTTCTTTGTCTCTGTTGTTGTATCCTCTATTTCCTCTATTTGGATATCAACATCCTATACCTCTTTTGGCTCTGCAGGGGCAGGTTCTAGCATGTCAGGTAGTTGTTGTGTAAGCTCTGCTACGAGATTCTCTTGTGCTTTTATTTTTATTAGCCCCAACTCTCTATTTTGACAATATCACTAGTTTCACTAGCGAGCTTCTTTAATTTCTCAGGCATATGGATTGCTTTGGCCTCATTCAATTGAGAAAATGTGTAAGCACTTGGGAAATCTCCAAGTCTCCTGTGTTCTAGACCGACCAGATTATCTTTTTGCCTTCTATTTTCTCCTGAATATTTATCAGGACTAGTTTTTGATCTTTTGGAGCTAAGCTCGACATTGCCAATGCCTAGGACTTTGGATTATATCCAAATCCTCTAATCATGTCCCCAAAATATGTTTCTAATGATAATTTTACATCAGGTTATTTCCTAATTTGATCAATAATAAAAGAAGAGGCCAAATCCCAACCCTCCACTAGTAACATGCCACTAGCCTTGACCGGTTGTCTTGCCTTCTCAGGTGTGATTTTCTCTGATTCAGGATCATAATCCTACAGTTTTAGTAGAGCCTCTATGGTCACTAGATCACCACTTGCTAATTGTAAATTTGTACCAACTTGTTGTTTCTTATTCTAGATGAGGAAGTCTTTTAATTCCTTAGTTTTAATAAAATTATAATCTTTTAGGAATTGATCCTGATATATCAATCTCTCATCTATACAAGTCCTAAAAGGTAGCTCTATTTCCTCTTCTTCATCTTTCTACAGTTTCTTTCCTGCCCTTATTCATTTCCTCAATTGATGGTCATATGCTCTGTTTCTAGTTATGAGAGCACCAATCCTGTCTTTCTTTTTCTCTTTCTTCTGAGAAGGTTCCCCTGTTTCTACTTTCTATCTTTTTGGTGAGGGTTCATTTATAACCATAGTCTCGGGGATCTTTGTTAGGTCAATTATGTTTTCACCCATAGCTTCTTGTTTTTTAGCAAATGCTTGGTTAATTGGAGGGGAGCTGGGCACTAAGTATTCTTCATCACTATCTTCATCATACTTTGATGATGAGTTCCCCTTGTGGCCCTTCTCTGGCACTACAAGTGCATCTTCCAATTGGTTTCATAGGAGAGTGTAGGACTCTATCATGGCATCTAGCCTCTTCAAATATGGCATGTTTGGGAAGAACCCCCAAAAGTAACACCCTCTCTCTTCATTTGTCTCTCTAGTTCCATCAATTCATTGAACTTCTCAACTCTTTTATCCACCTCCTCATCCTCCAATATATTTCTTATCAGGTCCTCTTCCATGCTTTCCTCATGGTCTTTGTGTATGGGATGGTAGGTTTTAACAACTTCTTTGCACTCGGGATGAAGCCCTCTATGTCAATATATCTGTAAAGAGCCACATTCATGATGTAATGAATCATCTAGTTGTTCGTAGGGTCCAATTCTCTCTTTCCAATTATAAAATTATAAATTTTGAACTGCCTTGTGGTAAATGTACCCTTCCTGTGAGGATCAAGGTATTCCTTATATGTCAAAATCAGTTGCCTGATGAATTCCATTTCTGAAATCCTTGGTGGCACATGGAATGGAAAAACATGGGGAGGGTGGGTACAACCATATAGCCTGATCAATGTGAAGTTCTTCTCATAGTAGAAGTCACCCTAGTTGTGATCTCCTAGCCATTTGTCAAGATAATGGCATGGCCTGAGTAGTTGTATCACCTTGAATGATAGCCTAGTATTTTTGACACCTAGGCACTTAAGAATTGGATACACTATCCAATTTTCAAACACACAAAACTCTTGTTCCCTAGAGGTGTAGTTCCATACTCTCAGCCAAAATTGAATGGGGTTAGGTTGGTTCTGGTGAAAACTCTGAGGCCTTAGACACTGACAATTCATAATAGGGAAGTTGTAGTATAAGATCAAATGCATTAAAATAGAGTAATGCATTAATCTAGTGTTGTCCTTCTTATTCTGGACATCAACAAACCCCTAGTGCATTTGATCTATGATATACTAGATATAATCATAGTTGGTACTGGTGTGAGGGATCTACATATCTAGGACCATCATTAGGATATCTGAGGTGAATCTCTCTGGTCCTCCATCCTTTCCTAACACTCTGCATAGTGTATATGTTATATACTTCATGTAGAAGTTCAAGTTCTTGTAGTAGTATGGGGCAGTCCCTCGAATGGGTGCAATATAGTTCTTCATTCTCCTTGGAACATGATGTTCCTAAATCAATTTGGAAGCAATGCCACTTTCTCTAGTATGTATGTTCTCTAAACTCTTCAAGTTTATCTCAGTGGCCATGGGATGGTATACATTGAACACTTTCATGAAAGACTTTCTATCTAGGGTAACTAGGGCTTTTTCATCATCCCTTTTGATTGTTTTGGTCAGGGTATCATACTTACTAGCCATCTCTAAGATAAAATCAGCATCTACAAAGATGTCTGGGACTATTAACTTGGCCAATCCATAGGTCCATGGGTTTGATATAGGCACAACTTCATCACTATTGTTATAAAAATAATTAAATAGGGAATAACTAAAAGATCTTGGGGTTTTAGCATCCCTAATAAAGCTCAAATAATCTGTGAGGGTATCAACACTCACCTTTCTATTCTGGCTTGATCTTGGCAACAAGGAAATGAATTCTTCAGAGTAGTTGCACTTTCCTTTCATATCATCTTTAGCATCATCACTTCTCCCACTGGTAGATGGTACACTCACTGCCCGACTCATCTTGTTCTGCTCCAATTTATGTTACCAATATTGAAACAAATCTCCTCCAAACCCTCACCACAAGCTGTCAATTACTCTGCAATTTGAACTTTTGAGCATTGAAAACACTGCCAATCACAATTCCCTTTGAATTCTGAACTAGGAAATCACTTCTCTCAATACACACTGCTGGAAAACTCTACTTTTCTTGTAAAATGTTGAACTCTAATAAAACTCTTAGCTCTGAAAACTTGGAAGCTGGTAAAAATAAAATGGCAACAAATACACTTACTTATAACTGAGAAATCAATGCAACCATCTCTTTGAAACTGGTAAACTTATAATTCAATCACTTCCTCCATTAGTTTACACACTGTGACCTCAATTCTGGTTCTAGTCATGGCATTTCAAACTGACATGCAATAAATTATCAATGAGTGCACTTTTCTTATTAAAATGTTATAAAATTCAAAAAGAGATCGAAATCAAATCTGATTGGTTGTCATTAATCACAACTCAACTACTTTTCCATCTGGCATAAAATTATGAAATCTTATTGGCTAGGAACTATCCACCATGGCACTGAGGAAAAGTCTTCTTTTTAACTCTGGTTTTGCTTCTGGCGACCTAGCGACTGTGTAATCTCCTTGTCGCTTGATGTTCACTTTAACTATGGTTTGTTACTGAGACTTAGTGACTACCATTGGATCAATCTTCAGATCAACGGTTATCTCCATGTCACTTGATATTTTCACTTAACTCATGTTCTTATGGAGACACCATGACTAAGCCTTTCTTCTAACTGTTCTTTAACCTTAGCTTATATCTAGAGACTTGGCAACTGTTATATCTCCTTGTCGCTAAACCAATCTTCTAACTCATGGTTTATCTAGAGACTATGTGACAAATACCTTTTGTCTCTTTATCAATGTATGATTTCACCTTTATGATTTCCATCTAGAGATAATGCGACTGTCGTTGATCTTCCATTTTTATGCATCGAACGATTGTCGCTAAGTATCTTGGTCTTCATAGGAAACCCTAATCTTTCACAAGACTTCGCGACTGTAGTCTCCAAGTTGCCAGGTGCACTTTTTCTTATTAGAGACTATGCAACTGATGACCACGTGTCTTAATTTTCTCTTTGTCTCACAATTTCCATATCTTATTTGAATTTTCAACTTCTTATAGTGACCACGTGACTACTATTGGATCTGGCTTTCATCATGTGGTTGTCGCTAAGTCTCCTGATTCTCAACTTAACTCATGATCTCTTTCACGACTAGGTGAAAACAATGTTACTTCAACTGACATCTAACTTAGGTTCATTTAGAGACTTAGCGACTGTTAAAACTTAGTGTTGCTAGATGAATTTTAAACTGTGAGGTTTATCACGAGACAACCCAACCACTATTTGATTCAATTTGAGATGAACAGTCAGCGTTAAGTCTCCATATCTTTTGAAGAATATTCTTTTTATCAAGAGACAATGCAACCAATGCTTTTCACTAAGTCTCCAGACTGAATGGAATATTCATTTTTCTTTACAAGACTAAGCTACAAACATATTTAGCACATGCATTATCGACTGATAATTTAGGGTTTTTTTGCATTTTTGAATAGAGATAAACCTAGGACTTAGGGTTTTTGACATTTTTGACTAGGTTTAGGGCTGAAAACATTATTTGTAGAGATATATAAGCAATTTTTCAAGCATAAATTTCAACTCTTAAGCATACGAATGACTGGAAACATAAAAAATTTTACTAGGAAGACTACAAACTAGAAATACAACGAACACCACAGTGTTGCCAAAACATGTCAAACTTGACTTATCTTCAGACAATTGCATTGTCTATCCTTCCAGCGGTAACAATTCATCTGATGTTGATTTTCAGAAACCTTCATATCATCTCCCATGTCAGACAAACACCAGACCACCATGGGAGAACCCCTGCAAGTTCTAACTTTGATAAACACGGAAGTGCTTCAATTTTGTATGTTTTACATTTTTTGGAACACTTGTTATGAAACCTCTATCTTGTTGTCTTTCATTTTCATATTTTTTTTTTGCTTGGAATGGTTTCAAATGAAGTTTAAATGTTTGCAAATGATTTCTAAAATACATATAAAAATAGTTAAAATTCAAATACAATCCTTATTGTCTTTCAGAATGCATACATATGAATTATACATGTAAAATGTGCACCTACAGCCAATGGAATTTTTTACAAATACTTGGCATGCATCCTTTCAATTCCCAAATACAAAAATTTATGTAAATTAGTCACTTACAACAATTAAGCATTTTTACAAACAAATGCCATGCAATCATATATTCCCTTCATTTATATGCTAAACCAATTTTTTATGCCTCACAACCCAAATACCATTACAAAATCTGATATAAAATGTGCATCTATAGAACCACCATATGCCAATAGATATCACAATGCAAATTACATCAAAGAACCTAGAGTTGAGTGTTGATCACAGTTAACACCATCAAATGGGACGTGGCTGCTACAATATGTAATGCCAAGGTTGGGAAGTGGATGGAAAATACCCAAAAAGAAAATAAAAGCCACCAGAAAACCCCAAATGCCACCTTTCTTTCAGCTATTGTGGCTCCTAATGAACTGCAACCTCTTATGTATTCCAAATGCATGATTATTTAAGTGTTGAAATCTGCATTTGACGTAGTCGTCAGCCCTTGAAAATAATTCTAAAATTAAAATGTAGTTGTTAATAATTAATCTCTGCAAAAATTAAATCAATCTTGGCCTCTGGATGAAGCCAAAGATCTTGCACAATTCATTGGGTGTTTCACCAATTCACTATGCTGAAATAACTTGGAAGAATTCACAATTCTTCAATCTTGAAATCTAAAACCCTTGTTTAAATTTCTTCCCCACACAAAAAAAAAGCAAATGCACAGGTCATGAATGATGAAAAAGAACTCTTTTAAGCCTTTTATAACTTTTGTGGGAGAATTCACATACTTTTCCAGCCAATGTGGGATAAATAGAAATACTTTTTTCCTTTTAATAATTCATTTACTCCAATACTTTAATTAATAATTTGGCTTAGGATTCAATGAATTAATTGGATAAATGGCCCCTTCCAATGATGACTCAACCCTCAGCTTAAGTGAAATTATAAATTTATTATAACTTTATAATAAGCCATTTAATGATTAAATAATAATTTGGCAACTGAAATAATAATAACTCCCAAATTACTTATCCTTTAAATATGTCATTTGAAACAGGAGTCACATCTAATATTTCCCCATGTGACCAAATGTACTTTCCAAAAATAGAAAGGGTCCTTCTTGATCAACCTCAAACTTACTATAGATAGTAAGTATATGAAATTGAGCCCAAACAAAGTCCAATCTAAGCCAAACGAAGACCAAACTAGAACATTTGAAATTCTGGAGAAGATAAGAACCTCATTAATGAAGCCTCTACCATAGAAGACCCTCTATCAAAAAAAATTGGCCTACGAGGGACACAATAATAGGCTAATCCGTCAAATTCCAATGCTCCTAAAAATGGGGACATTACAGTTCGCCCTCCCTGAAATTGCTTGTCCCCAAGAAATCATGATTGGAAAGAAACTCCACAACAATGAAGCTCCAAAAGAAAAATATGAAATATCCTACACTACAACAACACTACTAAAGCACAAAAATAACCACAACTGTACATAAATGAATGACAACACATATGTTTAATATCTATGCACCAAAACTGTGCATCTGAAACAAATCATGTACATGAAGATCAAAGGTGAAACTGCTTTTAACCCACACCATGTACACACTTCAATACACCCCGGTGAAGTCAAACTAGAGGATTCCACCTCACACTGAAAAGTGTGCAACCACCTATGCCTGGATCCAAAATCCAAAATATATGTCTACCAAGATGAACTCTTCTAGACTTTTGTTGTTCAACACTGATCCCAACTTCACCATACTAGAAGTAGTGAAGCAATCTAATGGGACCCATCCAACCTACAGTGCTAGCCCTATCACCACCCAGATCCCAGTAGAGATGAAACTCACATCCATTCATAAAAGGGAGAATGGATATCCGATACCTTCTCATAGACCATAACTCCCTGCACACCCTACCAATCTTCTCTATGTATGAAGTCCATCTGTGCAACAGGGGCAAGTCCTCCCAATAATAGCTATACAATAACCCAGATATCCAACCTCAACAAAACCATCCTGGATATGCTGAACCTAAACGTAGCCTCCTACTAACATGCAGTAACTAACCCCATCAAATGAAGATGAAAAAAAATCATCCCATAAAGGATGGTATATACCTGGAGCCAACCCACACCGACATGCAACCAAGTCCTCAACCAATAGGTCAAAAGAGAAATGATGAGTGCTCCTCACTATGTAATCATGGTGAAATGATCCAATCCTTGTTAGAGGATCATCAAAACCAAATCGAGAATCAAGAGATGACTCCAATCTCTAACTGTGAACAACTGGCTGGGCAGGATCCTAAGTAACTCTCTCAGCAACCCCAACCACAAAATCCCTGTGAGGAAGCATTATAGTCAAAGTATCTACAATTGTCCCCACTAAAAGATGAATACCGCGGGAACCTTAGATGAGGGTACCCCCAGGAGCCCCAAGAGGTCCCTCCTGCAAAACTAGACTCTCAAGCAAGTACTGCATGAACGAATCTACATGAAGTATTGTAGTCAAAGTATCTACAATTATCCCCACTAAAAGATGAATACCATGGGAAACCCAGATGAGTGTACCCTTAGAAGCCCCAAAATTTCCCTATTGCAAAATTAGACTCTCAAGCAAGTTCTCCATGAACAAATCTCACTACAACATTTGGGGTCAAATTTTGACCCCAATTTGCGACGGCACTACCATTTGGGTGTGATTTTTGTGTTTTTTTTCAACTACCCTTGATGTTGTCATAATAGCGATGGTATCATCATAATTATAACACCCACATGATTATAAACAAAAAAAAAGAAAAATAAAGGCTCATTTCTAATTTAGCGTGATCACATACCGTCGTGCGTGAAGAGGGCCCTAACTGTAGAAGTTGATTGGAACCTTGGTATATGAAAACCATGACTTGAGGTAGGCATTCAAGATTTGTATTCTCATTAACTCAATTTCATTTTGATGGCATTTGTTGATTTAATGGCACAATATGATTGTTAATATTGTAATTGTTTACATCTTTCCATTTGGAATGCTTGATAACCCATGAGCTTTGAGAGCTAGGGCATCGTTGCTATTACCTTCAAGGCATAGTGTGAAGTGTTTGATCTCCCTTTATTTTTTTTTCTGTTGATATTCACTATGTGGTACTCCATGTTGATGATCATTTCATGAGGAAATATCTTGATGGCTTGCGGGCTGCAGGCTAGGGCATCATGCATTGTTTATTAGCTGACTATTTAATACTGGCATTGTTTACATCTTTGCATATGCAATGCTTGATGACCCATGAGCTTTGAGAGCTAGGGCATCATTTCTATTACCTTCAAGGCATTGTGTGAAGTGTTTGATCTCTCTTTATTTGTTTTGTTGTTGATATTCACTATGTCCCCGTTTATGATCATTTCATGAGGAAATGTCTTGATGGCTCGCGGGATGCAAGCTAGGGAATCATGCATTTTTTATGAGCTCATTTTTTAATACTGGCATTCATTTATATCTTTGCATTTGGAATGCTTGATCACCCACGAGCTTTGAGAGCTAGGGCATCGTTGCTATTACCTTCAAGGCATTGTGTGAAGTGTTTGATATCTCTTTATTTGTTTTGTTGTTGTCTTATTTAGTTAAACTACTAATTATTTGTATCTACTCATAATTTTCTGCTCCCAAAAAATACAGGATAATGTATACTTAGTGTTTATTAATATTATAAATTATATTTAATAATTAAATAAATATTTTCCTTATAAATTTAAGGGTAAATTATTTCTTGGTTGGTAATAGACTGAGGCACAAATTAGAAATAGAAAGTATCAAAAAGAAATAATGCTAAGATTTATGTTACCTAAAGTTTCAAATCAAGCTACCCCCGCATTGTCTGCATAATTTCTCCCACTATCCTTACTTTTTTCATAATCAAAATTAGATCTGAATTTTAGAAATCCATCAAATTATGCTTAAAACTAACATTTGATAATTAATATTTCCATATGTAGGAAAACGAAGATAGATATTTATTTGAAATTATCTAGTACATGGCTATTAGTTTTCAGGGCTAATTAACAATCCTCCATTCAACCCAAAAGTAACAAACTAAAAACCAATGCCCACTTTGTTGAAAGTGATGATTCTAATCATTTATTGGTATCACGAAACTTTTTTGAAGACACAGGGTTGCTGACTGTACCCACGGGATAAAATACAATATGGAGAGAAAATATTTTTTTTATTGAACTGATTACATTATGGTTTTCTTACACATCCACTCTACACCCCCCTTTCCACTCACATGGATCAACAAAGAAATAGACTCAAACTCTTCAAAGAAACCCGATTGCAACCACCTAACTGCCCAAAACTATTTCATAACAGTCATAAAACTGACTGTTAAAACCAAATAGGCTTAATGATGTTGTCAAGTTGACAACCAATCTTGTCAACACTACAACATATATTAAATACCCTTATTATTTATGTTCATCCTCTTATGTATGCATGAACTTTTGCATATTCTTCTGAGCCCATATGATTTTATCTTTCAGTATATGTATATGTATATATGTATGTATATATATGTGTGTGTGTGTATATACATATATATGTATATATATATGTATGTATATATGTATATGTATATAAAAAAATAGAGCACCGGCCAATAATATGGCAGCCATGACTTGAGGTAGGCATTCGAGCTTTGTCTTCTCATTAACTCAATTTCATTCTGATGGCATTTGTTGATTTGATGGCACAATATGAATGTTAATACTGGCATTGTTTACATCTTTGCATTTGGAATTCTTGATGACCCACGAGCTTTGAGAGCTAGGAAATCATTGCTATTACCTTCAAGGAATTGTGTGAAGTATTTGATCTCTCTTTATTTATTTTATTGTTGATATTCACTATGTGGTACTCCCCATTTTTCTTTCAGAAGTGTATGGATTGACTATGCACATGCATAATTGTAGATGAGGATCAGTAGTAATAGGATGTCATTCATTGCTTAGATCTTTTTGATCTAACCCCCACCTCTCATTTCTTTGCAGGTTCTGGATCACACAGGAGCACACTGGATTCATAGCCCGGTCAAAAATTCATCACATCAGTCAATGTCTGGTACCCTTATTATTTATGTTCATACTCATAAAATATATGTATAGTTATAAAATTTCATGCCTTGAAATTTTATAACATAGTTCCTTAGCATAGCTATCAAAATAGAATGGCAGTGGTGATTCAATGCATCTACAAACTCAACATCATGTCAAAATTGATCCAATAACAAAAAATACATTACAAATGCCAAGCTAGTCATGGACTCAATGAAATAAATAATGTATATATAAAACAATATATGGTGCACAACAACAGCAAGCATGCAATGATAGAAATAACATCATACATATACATATATATGTATATGTATATGTATATATATGTATATACATATATATGTATATATATGTATGTATATATGTATATGTATATAACAAACAGAACTGATAACAGGGTCATGTGGTGCTCAAACAGTGAGCTCATAAACAATGCATGATGCCCTAGCTTGCATCCTGCGAGCCATCAAGACATTTCCTAATGAAATGATCATAAACGGGGAGTACCACATAGTGAATATCAACAACAAAACAAATAAAGAGAGATCAAACATTGAATACTATCAAAATAGAATGGCAGTGGTGATTCAATGCATCTACAACCTCAACAACATGGCAACATTGATCCAATAATAGAAAATAGATTAAAAATGCCAAGCTAGTCACGGTCTCAATGAAATAAACAGTGTATATATAAAACAATATATGGTGCACAACAGCAGCAAGCATGCAATGACAACAATAACAAACAAATCTCATAACAAGGTCATGTGGTGCTCAAACAATGAGCTCATAAACAATGCATGATGCCCTGGCTTGCAGCCCGCGAGCCATCAAGGCATTTCCTCGTGAAATAATCATAAACTGGGAGTACCACATAGTGAATATCAACAGAAAAACAAATAAAGAGAGATCAAACACTTCACACAATGCCTTAAAGGTAATAACAACAATGCTCTAGCTCTCAAATCTCACGAGTCATCAAGCATTCCAAATGCAAAGATGTAAACAATGCCAGTATTAAACAATGAGCTCATAAACAATGCAACACAATATTTGCACCTTAGTAAACACATGTTAACACAATATATTGTTAACAAAATATGTTAACACCATGTATGTTAGCCTATTGTGTTAACATGTGTTAGTAATTTACAAATAAACATAATAGGCTAACATACATGTTGTTAACATGTGTTGTTAACAACATATTTTGTTAACTAAGGTGCAAATATTGTGTTGCATAGACACAACCCTCAAATCTCGCGAGTCATCAAGCATTCCAAATGCAAAGATGTAAACAATGCCAGTATTAACATTCATATCGTGTCATTAAATCAACAAATTCCATCAAAATGAAACTGAGTTAATGAGAAGACAAAGCTCAAATGCCTACCTCAAGTCATGGCTTCCATATGAAGATAAAATGCTAAGGAACTATGTTATAAAATTTCAAGGCATGAAATTTTATATCTGTACATATATAAAATTTGAAGGCATGCAATTTGACCTCTGATTTGACCTTGATAATGTCCCCTCCATTGCTTATTCTTGATCATGACTTTTAGAAGTGTATGGCTTGACTATGTACATGCATAATTGTATATGAGGATCAGTAATAGGGTGCCAATCATTGCTTAGATCCTTTGGATCTAACCCCATCTTTTCCTTCCTTGCAGGTTGTGGATCATAGAGGAGTATACTAGATCAGAACACTAGGTCAACACTTCATTACTTCCAGAAATGTTTGGTACCTTCATTATTTATGTTCATCCACTTATGTATGTTTTCATTCATTCATATTCTTCTGAAAATTGGATATATTCATATTCTTCTTGTGTCTGAGTCTTCCAACTATGATCAATTTAATGCTGAAAATCTTGACATAGAATTTGATATCAACCTATAGATATGATTACAATGTGGGGGAGTCAAAGAAAATATATGTACAGTTATAAAACCTAAAGTTAAATTTAGAAAGTAACATATCATTTATAAAACCTACCGTAACATGTCATTTTTTTTTTGACATTTTTTGTCACAACCAAGGAGTTCTCACCACGAGCTAATAGAGTGACCATTAGCTATCAAAACCATATGTGAAGATACAAAAATTAAGTACAACATGTCTAATTTATTTGCAGATATACACATTAAGGATCATGTCAGATAATACAAGGGAATTCAATCAAAATAGGGAGACAATCGCTAGATTTTTGTCTAACTTTCAAAGAGAAGGCAATGACAAATGTTATTGTCCATGC
>MU226586.1:2240596-2258895 GCA_018584345.1 Thuja plicata | reverse complement strand
ACATTGTAGGGAGAATGGTCACATTGAAGGGGGGTTTGATTATCATCCATTGGTAATTGTTGTTTGTTATATTATTTTCACAATTAATATACATATGAACCATGGAAGGAGGTTTGATTGTCACATTGAAGGGGGGTTTGATTATCATCATTTTTATATAGGTTGATCTCCCCAGTGTAGTACATAATATGGACCACCACATCTCAGAGGAACACGGGGGTGTGAATATAGAGGAACATGAAGGTGTAAGTATTGAAGCTGAAGATCATGATCCCATGGAAGATGACAATCATGCACCAAAAAACACATTTGAAGATGATGGTATGAATGCATTGATCATTGACACACTTGGTACTGGTGCTACTGGTGCTGCTGATGATGATAATGATTATTATTATATGAGGATGACATTGACATCATCCATGATATACCTCTACTTGAGAAGGCGAACACGGCCCTTTACGAAGGCTCCCAATCTACTCTTCTCTCTTCTTTATTGTTGTTGGTGAATTTGAAGGTGATGAATGGTTTATCCAACATAGAAATGTTACGTATGCTAAGGTTTTTCATATACGTCATTATAGTCTATAAAAGGTGAAACATGTACCATTAAGATTGTTTATAGTAAGGACTTATATTTTTTACAATATATTGATAGGTGAGTTTCTATTACCACCATCAAATATTCTCCCTTGCTCGTATCGAGAATTATGTGCCACTATGAAACATATTGCAATGGAGTATCAAGCAATAGATACTTGTCTCAAAGATCATAATTTATCATAAAGAACACAAAAATGCAATAGAATGCTCTGAATGCCATATGAGCAGATGTCGAGATGATCAAATGATAAAAAAGGTGTCTCGCAAGGTTCTTCATTACATCCCCATTATTCCATGTCTGAAATGATTATTCAGGTGCAATAGCTTGGCACAATTTATGGATTACCATGCACACGGCAGGAGTTGAGATGACATTATTCCAATGCCTACAGATGGTTCATCATTTATGGACATAGAGGAAAAGTGGCCACACTTTAAAGAAGAACCTCAAAATCTCAGGCTTTCTCTGGCAGCAGACGGTGTTAATCCGTATGGAGAGATGAGATCTGTTTACTCGGTGTGGCCTATTTTTGTTATCAATAATAACCTTCCACCATGGATGTCAATAAAGAGGGAGCACATTATGTTGGCAATGATTTTTCTAGGTATTTTATTATTTTATATTTATCTACATGTAATTATAAGTTTTGGAGTGAAATGACCACAATAATTATCTGATGTTGTTGTTAATTCAACTAGGTAAGTACCAAGTGAAAGATATGAATGTATATATTGCACCTCGTATCGAAGAGTTGTTGGTGTTATGGAATGGTTTCACTATGTATGACATCTCTAGACCAATTGGACAAAGAAAATTTCAATTCCATGCAATGCTTGTGTTGACAATTCATGATGATCCAGGGTTGACACATTTCTGTGGTATGTTATGGTGAATTCTAGTTGTACAAGTTAATTCTAATTCTAAAAATTAACATATTTAATCTAATAGTATTTTTATCTTGTAGGTCTTCAAACAAAGGGAAAATTTTCATGTCCAATGTGTGGTCCAAAGATGAAATCTCATCATTCCAAAAGTTTAAGAAAGCAGGTGTTTGATGAGTATAGGCACTTTTTCCCCAGAAATAATAAGTATCGAAGTGCGAAAAACCATCTTTTCAATGGGAAAGAAGAGAATACATCAAAGACCCAAAGACTGACACCTCACCTATGGTAGTTAGAATATAATAGAATTTGAGGTAATATCATTCCACCTAATGGTTGATGTTTGAAAATTATATATTTTGATTGTGTTTTGTTGGCTAGTTATGTAGTTGATGATCTTGAAGGTCGTGAAGGCATCACTGACTAGCTTCTAAAGGGACTAAAATTTTATCGCAGAGAATTTAGTAGGCTTCCCTACTATGAACAACTACAAATTGTGCATTTGTTTGATACTATGCATATTGGAAAGAATGTAACAAAGACACTGTGGAAAATATTGGATGGAAGGCGTGACAAATAAAAACTTGGCAAAATTTATAGTGACATTCATGATTCCAATAATGCAATGGAAAATATCATTGAATCAAATAGAAATAGAGACCAGATTAATGCAAGTGCTCTTCCTTGGTTATTAATAGAGCAACAAAGTAATACCATAAAAGAAGTCATACGAAAAATTCAATTTCCTACAGGATTTGCTACGAATATAAGAAATCTCATATCAAAGAAGAGTGATTTTGGGTCAGGGATGAAAACGCATAATTGGCATACCTTCATCAAGGTAATTCACAGTCTTTTGTATTTACAATATATTTGTGTAACTACATTCAATTTTTATTGTATGAAATGACCAGTTGCCAATTGTTGTAGTATTTTCTACCCCTATCACTCCCAGAGAACTTCAACAATAATATCAAATAAGTGATATATGATCTTGGAAAATACATGAGGTAAGCAGTGATATTTGTTCAATATATCAAACAATTAATATATTGTAAAGTCTTGTATTTATATATTTTTGTGTCTTCAATCCCTTGTAGGTGGTTGTCATCTAAAGAAATCGATAAAGAAGATATAAAATATTGGAAGAAAAGAATTCCTCATCTAATGTGTGAAATGCAAAAGTGTTTACCTTCAACCTTTTTCCATGCACAAGAACACTACCTCATACACCAAGTTGAGGAGATTGAATTGTGTGGACCTATATAGACTAGGTCAATGTGGATGGTTGAGACACTTGAAATTTTTGAAGGGTTTGGTATGAAAAATAGCACGTCCTAAGGGTTCTATGGTTGAGGGATATATGGTATACCAGATGATGGTGTACATTACTCAATATCTTCCTAATCTTGCAGCAAAGACCCATATAGATTGCAATTGGGATCTCGACTCCATTAAAAAATTTGAAGGGGAGTACTTGGTGGGCAACGGTAGATTTAGGAAACTGAAAGGTAATAAGTTATGAGATGTTATTGTAGTTAATTAATTCTTAATCTTAAAAATAAATATATTGTAAGTGATCATCTATTTACTTTTGTACAGTTGCTAAAGAGTGGGATGCAATATTTATTTTTATTGCAAACAATCAAGATTGGATGATAGTATGGATTGAACGATGCCAACATTATGGTCATAAATTAAAATGGGAATCTGTGTCTTCATTGGTTATACAAGCTCACCGTAATGGAGATCCCAATGTTACACAAAAGGAAATAGATTTAGCATATGGTTTAAGAGATCACCAGATACTTATAAATTTGTTAATAAACCGTATGTTTTTCAACTCGTGATGCAATAATTTATACATGTTTGGCATTATTGTAGGTGAAACACCACAAGGCTATGTTATGCAATGGTTATAAATTTTGCATCAAAAATTTGGATGACACAAAGACAACTTGTGATTATGGGATAAGTGCAGTCTTCTAGGTGACCAATATTTCATCTAGAAATGACTTACATCCTCGAGAGTTGCAAAATCAATACTATGGTATCTTGGTTGATATACTTGACTGTGACTTTAATTCATTTAAAATAGTTCTCTTCATCATGAAATGGTACAGACTACGTCTCAATCAAAATAATCCTGATAGAACTGTTATTGAACATGATACTGGATTTCCAATGATTAATACAAGGTTGTTTGAGCCAGTTGGGGAAGAGCCCTGTGATCTTCCAAGCTAATGTGAATAGGTATTTTACTTAGAGGTTCCACATAAACTGGGTTGGTCATTTGTTGTTAGACATGATCCAAGAGGAAGGTCGATAAAGTATAATGTGATGGAAGAAGAAGATACCGAGGAAGAGGAAGAAGTGGGTGATGATGTAGATGATGATCATGATTGAGAGTTAGTCAAAGAAGAATATGAAGATGAAGACGACGATGATGCTGATACTGATCATGATGATGATGAGGAGGATGATGACGATGATGATGATTATGATGTTGATGATGACGATGATGATGATAGTGGTGGTGATGATGTCGTCGACAATGATGATCTTGATGATGAGATGGATGAAGAAGAATATCAATGAAATGTACAATTATGCCAGATGTTTGGCATGTTTTAACAATTTTTTGGGTTAAAATATGCACTTTTCCACTAATATGCTTAAGGTTTCATATTAATGGCATTTTTGGTTTAGCGTGAATATCCAACTACTCTTATTCACCTTTTTTTATATGTCCTACTTATATCTTTGATCTTTTGTTAAGAGAAATTTCATTTTAAAAGAGTGTATTTAATCTCTAAATACTATCTTATGGGATTTTCTTTTGATAATTTTCTATTTCCTTGCACATCAATGATGTTAAAACACAGGGGATTCTCTTTGTTCCCTACAATGGAGTGAGCTAATTCTGAAAGTATAAATAGATAATTTTAACAATGTATAATGTCCTTCACAAGATGTAATAAAAACTATGGAGTGAACTATGTTTGCCTGATTATATAACTATTATCTTTTGTCAGGTATCCCACACAGTCTCATGGATTGTCAAGCATAAGTCAATACACACAATAGAGATTAATGTATTTTACCATTTGTAAAACATGTCTCTCATTTCCACCTGTCTCTCTCATTTCATGAAGTGCAGGTACTAGCGAATAGGTATTTGTCAGAATTGTCTTCCTCGAGCGAGGAAAATATAGGAATGGAAGAAGAAAGTGAGACATTTGGTATGTCTAAATGAAGGAGATCGACTTGAGGTCAAAAGATCAAAAATAAATTCAATAAACGCATGGAATTTTTCCTTTCTCAAGGGGGGTTGTGTTCTTATGATGATAAGAGAAAAGGCGACTCTGAGGTTCCCTTTAGGTACAAACATCTACAAAAAAAATGGGTCCCTGATGAAATTCCTTCAATAAACACTAATTTTTGTGTTAGAGAGAGGATATATCACATATCACCATCTTTATTACATGGTTTGGGCCTATTTTCCTTGGATGGCATAAAGGTCTCTTACAACAAAGTTGTCGAACTGATGGAGTATGTCAGACCTTTTTATGATTATAGTAGTTGGATGAAGATTGTTAGATATAAAAAAAGTATGTATAGGTATGGAATCGCGGAAAATTATATACAACATAAAGTCACTGATCAAAGTAAAATAGTAGCTATATATGTTGACAAAAGGCCAAAAGCATCAAGGAATGTTGCAGGTTTTATAAATAGTACCTGACTTGCGTCAACTAAGAAGCAACCCAATTGCATATTTGAGGCGCACGAGGGAAATCACATATTTCTATGTGCGATCAAGTCAATACGTGGAGGCAAAGAGCTGTTTGTATATTACAATTTGAATCGCATAGATACAAAAAAAAAACCCACTATCATGGATGAGGTGGTACGCACTATGCACCATTTAAAATTATTTAAAAATAAAAAAAACTCCTTTTAATTGAAGCATTCTGATAATTGTCTATTATTCAACGTAACCTAGCATAAAAACACATGTTTTAACATGTCTCAATGATTTTTAATTTTTGAAATACAGGGCTATAGTATGGATCAACAACCACACGATATGCATGGTGATGATGGTTCTAATGGGACTTCTTCTTCCCGATAGGTAAAACTCATTGGTTGTTGTACAAATGCACGTACAAGAAAAATATTAATGTGTATTTTTTGTTATGTTTTATTATTCACTACTATTTTGGATTTCTTTTAAATAAAGTACTAATAATATTGTTCTCACAAATAAGTGCTGATCAGAAAAAGGGAAAGGAACAAGTAGTCCATGAGGAGCCGCAGGATGAGCAGGATCCATTCATTGTTGACTTTTCATCAGACGTTGATCCTGTGGTTGCACTGCAAAAGGTCCTTCGTGCAATTTTAAGAGAGTTAACTTGATTGGTAGATATTCAACCTTAGACTCCTGAAATACTAATGAGAGAGGATGAGTTGGCTCACCGTGTTTAGACTTATACAGTAAGTATTAATGTAGTTTTTAAATTATAACAAAAGTTTAATAATGGTTTTTATAGTATACTCTTTTATTTATGTCATTAACTAAAATATATATGTGTTATTTTTATAGAGGACACTAAAAACATTTAAGGGTCGTGCCCCAGATGTAGATACTTTAAGCGGTTCAAGTAAATTGCATGTTCTATCGTCCACTTGTGTTTTTCTTGAACAATATTTTTTTAATAGCTCTAACAATCTTGTCCATGGTTGTCCATTTTTTTTATGCTCTAACAATCTTATTTTTCAGCACCTACTATTGATCCTATGTTCACTACGCCACCTGCTACGAGGATCAGAACCACAGAGGTACTATCAGCTGCAATGTCAGCAACACGTAGCATGGCCACAGATGCGATGGCAACGCCTATTATTGGTAAGTAGATTCATCTTTTTCTCTCATTTATCATGTGTTTATTTCACTTGAAATATTCTTTCTTAGGGGGAATTTTGTAATATTGGATTCATTTTATGTAGGAGGCGATGATGATATTCCTGGATGTACTCGTGTTACATGTATGGGAACAATAGAGAAGTGTGATCAATTGCGCGTGAACATTGAAGATGGACTTCCCGTGAGAGTAGCCCAGCTTCCAGGTACTTTAAAGATTGATCCTTTCTTTTACTATACAATATTATGCTCATAATGTAATGCACTAACCCCATGTGCAGTCTCTTGCAATAACTAATAATCTCATTATTATTTTGCAGGGAATAATCTATTTTATGAAAAACTTAATGATGAATGTTTGCGCATTTTCGGGCCGACCATACACACATGGTATCATATTTTGATTTCATTGCTAGATCAGATTTCCTTTCATCCCTTTCTTCAAGTATATTAAAAGGTAGCTTCACTTCATTTATGAATCTAACAGTTTTTGTTTCTTAAAAGGTGGCAATCACAAGATAAAGAGTTAAAGGATGAACTCATTGACTCTATGATTATACTTTTTGGACCCAACGCCTTTCAAAGACTTAGGCTCCTTGAGAAAGCGAGGAAAAATTTGAAGTATATTAGGGACAACTATAGGACCCAAATAGAACGCAACCCTTATTACGAGCGACCCCCCTATGTTCCTATTAATGAGTGGGAGAATATTAAAAAGGATGCACTTGAGAGACACACAAGACATGATGGACAAATAGCATCACCCGAGGAAAGAAGGTACGTGATAATCTTAATAATGAAATTATGTACTATTTAGTCTTTGTACTTATGTGATCTAACATGTTTCAAACATCACACAGGTTTCCTAACACATCAAAGGCAACAGAAGCAAGAAAAAAAAAGTACGAGCAACACAAGCTCGGCTCGAGTGCATATTCAAAACTTGCTACACGAATTGTAAGTAATAGTAAATGAAAAACCATATGAAAATATTTATATATTGTAATCAATTTACTTTTGATAAAATTCACTACAATAAAAATGTAGGGCTTGGAGTTCAAACAAAAGATTTCAGAAGAGGACAAGAAAGTAGGCTACAAACAAGGCTATACAGTCGTGGTTGAACGATTCCGATCAAAGAGTGCGCAAGGTTCTTCTGGTGGATCTGTCAAATAGGTAAATAAGCCAATTGATTTTTATTTCAAGTTGAAAACTTTACCAATTACTCTATTTGATGTTAAGTTCCAACATAAAGTGAATGTATTTGTTTTAAGTAAGGAAACAATCATTATATTTTTTTAAAAAACTTTAAAGTGATTATATTTATATCTATTAAATTGAATGATTAACATTTCTCAGTATTTGTCTTGTATTTATATGTATATATTGTCGATAAATGCACTAATTATTTACATTGGAATGCAGTCTGCCGATCCTGAAACACCATCTGAGCATGACAGAGGCGTCGATTTGGATGTGCATTGTAGAACTCAAGGTATACATTTTCTATTCAAATTTTGATTATTGATTTATTAATACAAGTAAACATTTTAAATTGAATTTGGCGTAGTAATAAAAATTTAATTATAATGTGTTGGGATTAATAAAATATTTTTAATTGCAGTTGGAGAGAATGTAGACGTTCTCGATGAGTGTGTTGAGGTTCAAGCCGCCAAGCAAGAAGATGTGGTTGCACAAGGTAAAAAGAGTCACATTTATGTTTTTAAAAGTACTGAAATGCTTGTAACAATTATGATAATATGTTTTTAAATTAACCCCAATTATGATAATATGTTTTTAATTTAATCATTTTATTTGTTATTGCAGAGGGCCCGCCTTTGCAAAGGACAATGAGATCATGTGCACGGGCGAGAAGAAATGACGATGCCGAGATGGATATGCCTCTACAAGAGTATAGGAAAGCAAAAAAAAAAAGAAAAAGTCAAAAAAGAAATGATTCTCATTTAATATGCAACTTATTTGATAATGACTAATGTTTATGTCTCGATGTTGTAATAATAAAATTATTATAGTTACTCTTATTTTTAAAGGTATATTTTGGTAGTTGAATTGTTAGTCAATTTGAGTAGTGAGATTAGTATAATTGCACTTTTACAACTTGTCAAGTTGGGGTTTAATAGACATTGATATTAGTAGTTCAATGCATATGTTAGGAATGCATGATATGATTAAATTATATACATGGTATACTAATATGTTAGTTTTTAAGATAAGTGGACATAGAATTAGGTAATATGTATCTCCTCTCATACAATTATGAATCTTGTAGGTTTGAGATCATGGATATTACCTTAATATCTTACAAGAATTGGTTCTCAATCGTAGTTATGAATCATTGGGTAGGTAACCTTATGAGGAAGTCTACGTATAACTTATTTGTAGGTAGAATCTAATTAGGATCTCATCCTTGTTCACCTAGCTGGGTGGCAGCTAATAGAGACACTGCCTGGGGACTCTACCCTAGAAAGGGGTTGCGTAACCAATTATACCATCCTTTAAAAGACTGGTTTTCAAGTTAAACCCGAACTATGATGTATCTACAAGTTATGTAGGCAAGGTCATCTATTATGAGCCCCCGAGGCATTAGGTCTAGCCCTTAGGTCTTGTAATTTTGAGTTCTTCATTGTTCTTGCCACCCCTTACCAATATTTTACATAGTTGGCATCTCTTTACGAAGCTAGTTTTATTACACCGAAGGCATTCCTTCTCTTAAGAAATTTTTTTCACTTTAACATCAACAGTTTGAAATGTTCAATATGGTGGCAAGACGATTGGAAAAATCTAGAACTTTCATTTTCCTTTGATATAATATTGATTTTATTTCTTTTTTCCCTTTTATATTTTCTGGTAGCTGACAATGCCTTTTTTGTGGAGTGGTTGCATTGTGTGGGCATGATTTATGCAAGTTTGTATACTGATTTCCATATTTCCTTGCAGATGGTAGACTTTGGTTTGCTCCATTCAGCACCTCAAATTGCCAACAAAAAAAATCATAAATATGATGTTCACGTTAGTTCATTTTATCATATTTTCATTTCAGTTTTCAAAATGTTGCGTTGCATATGACTTACTTAGTTCGGTCAGTACTATTCGAGACGTTGTCTTCCATCTTGGTAATTTGCATTTGTTTATTGGTCATTTTTTTTCTACCCTTGTTGGTTTGTACTCTTCTACGTGTATTTCATTAAATTTAATACTTCGTATGCACAGATAAATTTGAAGCAAAACGTAGGGTTTTGAGTCAGTATTCAGTATTGTATTGAGATACATTTGCAGCAAAAGGTAGGGTTTTAAGTCAATATTTAGTATTGTATTCAATTATAGGGTTTTGAGTCAGTATTTAGTTATTTTGTTATTGGTTGGTTTTTCAAACGTCTGGAATCGTCTGGCTTACTATAACTGGTGTGTGACATTGTAGGGTATCAGAGAGTAGGAACTACCACAACCAGTTCTTGAAAGTGAACGATCATTTGTTCTTGGAAAACTGGGCATTCTCTTTTGTTGTGGATGAATTTATGCTTATTTAAGCAGTTTGGCCAATTAGCTCTAGAACTCTCACAAAATGTTCGTACAGGTAAATTACGAGAACTCCCTTTTACTCCGTTTGGATATTACTTTGCTTTAGATGGATTGCATTAGGTTTTTTGTGACTCTGCCTTTCTGTCAATGTGAATCCATCCACTTCTTTGACATGAAAATCATCTTCAGTTAGTTTTCTTCACAATAATTGTAATTTGCATGATTTTAGTTTTATATTGTAAATCTTTTTTAGATTGCATGGGTAGGTTTTCACTTCAATTTTACTTTTCCTTACCAAATAAAGCACAATGTGCATGTTATGCTTTTAGAGTTTATTTTTCCATGCTTTCGATGGTTGAATAATTGTCACTAAATAAAGACTTACACTTATTTTATTTTTCCATGCTCTTGGAGAGTTTATTTGTTAATCATTTGCCTTTGTACATTGTTTTTTTAAAAGCTGCACTATAGGAGAGCATTCTGCAATAAAAAAAGATAAGAAATAAACATGTTTTGTATGTCTAGATGTTCTCACGATTAATTGAATTCAAGGCTGTTATTAATTTCAATCTACAAATAAAAAAAGATTTTTAGTTCAAATAAAGCACAATGTGCATGCTATGCTTTTATAGTTTCTTTGTCCATGCTTTGGATCGTTGAATTATTATCACTAAATAAAGACTTACACTGAGTTTCTTTGTCCATGCTTTGGAGTGTTTATTTGTTAATCATTTGCCTATGTCTATGTTCTCATGAGTAATTGAAATAAGGTATGTTATTTCAATCTACAAATAAATTTCATTAGTACTTTCCCTCTGATTTCATATTTCAACGCATGTTTTCTATGTTTATGTTCTCATGAGAAATTGAAATCAGAGCTATTATTTCAATCTACAAATAAATTTTCCAACTGTTCTGTTGGGTTCATGATTCCTTCTAATTCTCTAGTAATATCAACTACCATACCTGCCAAGGCCTTTGTACCATTTCTATATTTCAAGGCATTATATTGAACATTTAAAACTGCAGGCATTATATTGAACATTTTCATCTGCAGGCACATTTTCATCTAGTGAAGGCTCTTCTGCTTTTGAGAAATGTTGTAGTTAATGTTAAACTAGCCTAAAACTAAAATACATCAATGATAACAGATAAAAATTACCATGTCACTGTTGTCCATAGCAGAAAGTGCTTTAAAAACTTTTCGATTCTTGAGGTAATCGCCATTTAGAAAATCCTCCAACTACTAAACAAAGACTAAATAAAGACTTACGCTAAGTTTCTTTGTCCATGCTTTTGGAGAGTTTATTTGTTAAACAATTGCCTATTTTATATGATATAAAGAAGGCAGAGGATCCAAAGGATGTTTCCAAGAACACTTTATGGAAGAGTTGAGTTTTTATATAAAATGATTGTTCAAAAGTTGACCTAATTTAAGTAGTCTTTACTTGCATAAACTGGCAGGTGTGGCTCTATCACTTCAAAATTTCCACACATTTATTCTCAATATTAGTAGACAAACAAGATACTGTGAAGGTTATGTGTAGTTGAAAATAGTCAAAATAGGCATGGATTATAGCACGGACAAAGGAGGGTGTCACAAATTTTATGGCTTCCAACGCATAAACCAACTCTTCAAACTTGCATGACATTCACCTGAACATATAAATTTATTGTCAAGGACTTACTGGACAACATGACAGTGACAAAAAAATGAATTAAAATGGAAGAGCCATTGTTTTTATTTTGCATGACATAGAAAAATTTTGTGCAGTTGAAATACAGAATTGAATGATTGCTCTACACAAACTTTTCAATCTGTATGATACAAACACGATAGATGATCCAAAGGATGTTGCCATGTATAATTTGGTAGATGCCAAGGAGGAGAAATTTATAAACACAACATTCTTTCCTAGAAGGTTTCTTATATGCCATTGTACAATGCATTTCTTTGACATGAAAATCATCTTTACTTACTTTTGTTAACAACACTTGTAATTTGCATTATTTTTGCAGTTGTATTAGTTGCAAAAATATATTTTCTCCCCAATTCACCTTCAATATCTCTTCGGTGTACCCCATTGCACCCTAAGGTGCAATTTCTAGTATACCTTATCATTGATTAAGCTAAGTTATTGATGTATGCAAATCACTTGTAAGTAATAAGATATCAATGTTTTTTCAATGATAGGAATGCAAAACATGCTTTAAACATTTCTATGGAGGCATCAATGTTCTTGGGTGCCTGTGCAACATACCTTTCACTTCTGTATCACTGTGTCAAGGATATTTACTTGTTCTTAATACAACTCATTGGCCTCTTCCTCATGATGACTTCATCATAATTACAAAAACTTATCTAGTTAATGAACTTTATATCCTTATGCATTATGCTATTGTGATTTTGCCTCTTTTTTTGGAAACTACTAATCATTGGTTTCTCTTTTTCCTTGGGAATGCTTTTCAGGTAGAAATGGTAGGAGACCATCTATCTTTCTTGAAGGATTTTTATCAAAAGGGGATCAATGTCCTCTATCCTCAATCAAATAAGGGGTGTAGAAGAGTGCTTTGTATCAATTGGGTATAGAAATTGAGTGTTATACCCAAATGATGCAGAGCACCTTCTGCACCCTCAATTCTAGTGAAGAAACATAAACACAATAGCTGAGAAACATAAATGTAGATATCACAACAACTAAGAAACATAAATGTAGATATCATGGTCACAATTGTTTGGAGACACAACATAATTTAATGGTATACCTAGACAATGCAACACAACCACTACTCTTCCGGTTCCAACTTGGCACTGTGGGATCCAAGAATAAATTTAGAGAGCGGAGGAGGGCCGTAACAACCAAAATAATATAGGGTCCCTATATTATTTTGGTCATTATGGCCCTCCTCCTCTGCTCTCTAAATTTATTCCTTATCTATGGTTTTTGGATCACGCGCCAGTGTCAACTTGGAACTGGAGGAGTAGTGGTTGTGTTGCCTCATCTAGGTATACCACTCAATTATATTATGTCTCCAAACAATTGTGATCATGATGCCTACATTTATGTTTCTTAGTTGTTGTATCCCAGGACCCCTTATGACCCTTTATGACCCTTTACGATCCCTAAGAATACATCTTAGAGGTCTTAAAGTGTCATAAAGGGTCATAAGAGGCTCCTAGGAGGGGCCAGATGAGCTTCCACCTTCATGTGGTTGGCCCTGTTAAGTAGAGAATGTTAAACTATTCTCGAAACAAAGAGAAGCTCATTATAATTTATTTTTAATAATATAGAATACTGTCACAATTACGATGGAAGCCAAAAAATGACCGACACCAAATCTATACATGCGACGTGCAGATGTCAAAAATTGTCAACAGCTCGATGTCACATGTACAACATATCCATTGCACACCCATCATAATTGCGATACTCATAAAGTGTAATGAAGACAGGTTAACAATCCTAAATGGTGAACACTACGACAGTCAATACCTAAATGCGATGTTCAGTTGTCAGAATATTCTGACGGTTGGACGTCGCAAACCTATCGTAATTGCGACAGTCATAATGGGTAACAATGACATGATAAATAACATAGCCAGTGCATATTGCGACGGTCATTGCCATTGAAATAACGATAGACATAACAGCCGTTGGTGGTTCCAACACCAAAAATGCAACACCGGCCTGTGTCACTTGCCTGACGGGGTAGTGTCAAAATTGTGACACATAGCCATAAAAAAAAAGACTCAAATGTAGTAGTGTCTGGTAGTAAAAAATATAAGAAGTAGCATCAACCTGCTCCCCAGCAATCCATAACTGATCCCTCAGAAATTGTGGCACTACCAACTATATGAGATGAAGGAATAGTGGTGTAGGAGCACCCAAACTAAAAAAATTGTTCCTATGGACCCTAGGGGTTCTCTTAAGGTCCTAAGATGCCTTTACAAATGCTAAGACATTGGGTTAGACACTGGATCACCATGTAAGGCCATATTACCAAGATTGGCACATTATGAGCCCTTGGGTCACTATGAGTCATTAATGATCCAAAACCCTAGGAATAGTTTTTTTTTTAGTTTTTAGTGTTTGGATCCACTAGGGATCACCTAAATAACATCTTGACCAAGTTTAGTCACTAGATTTGCAAAATTATAAAAAATGTAAAAGTTGCTCAAAAGTTGTCAAGCAACTTTTGAGTAAACTTAACAAATTTTTAAAAACCAACTCCCAAATGGTCAATTCAGTTAAAACTTGTCATGTAACCATTGGGAGTTACTACATTAGCCCTTTTAGGTGGGTGGTAGGCTGATGATGTACTTTGATATTTGAAAATCAATAAAAAGTAACCATTTTCTTGCATTTTGAAAAAAATAGTCACCGTGTATGGTCACCTATAGATAGAGGGGCATGTGAGTCTGAAACCAAGATTTAGTGTTGCAAATCTACTTCCATTTGGTTTTGGTCTCATGTGCTGACCGATCTTGGTGTGAAAGTTACCCCATTTACAAACTCCCTGCCTGGATTTTAGGCCCTAATTCAGGGTTTCTTAGGAAATTAAGTGTATTTCCACTTTCCACCATGGGAATTAAATGACCCTTGGTGGAAAGCTTGTTTTTAGGATTCTCTTCAAGATTCTGCAAGATAGGTTCTTCAAGTTGCAGGGAAATGGAAATGAAGTGATGCCTTAGGTGTATATCCTTATGTATGCACCTATCCAGAATTAGGACAGCAGTCATAACTTTTGTTTGGGGATTTAAAAGAAGTTCTAAGTTAGAGGAAGAGTCATTTGTACACAACCTCACATGATACAATCATCAATTTTGGAATTGGATGCATCTAAAAGACACTTGTAGTGTAAATGGAGGCCTAGTTAGGGCTAATCGGTGAAGCAATTTGGTGTGTCATTCTATCTTCTTCTCATTTCCAAGTTCTAGGATTTGAGTCCAAGGTCCTAGGCCATAATGGGTGTTTGAATCCCAAACTATTTCATAGGGTTATGTGGAATAATCTCACTTGAGATAAAAATTCCTTCTGAAAAAGGCTACAAGCATAGTCTTGTGATTGTGAAGCAACCATGTCTTATGGATTTCATTTGAGTGAAAGAACCATTGGAACTACTCAATAGGGACCTAAATAGACCATACCTACAAGAATAGGTCACCCCTGGTCCTATATGTCACTTTGGGGGTATTCTTGTGAATAAGGGTCATTTTCTTGTGAGACCAACCTTGGTAGTTGGTGTTGAAGGGTTGGTGAAACCTAGTGATTAGGTTACCCTTGGGGTTTTGGGGTTGTGATAGCCTTAACCAAGTCCTTCTTCCACACTTGTGATAAGTGTTAAGCATTTTCGCTTTGAAATTTGGTGATCTAGGGTACCTTGCCCTATTTGAGACCTTTGACAAGCTTCCAGTTGCCCACTTTGCATCAAATAGATTTGCTTCCAGTTGAAGGAAACAAATCATCATGAGAGATCATCTCCAACCAGATGTTACCCTATCCAAGTCTCACGAATCAAAGGGAGTAGTGTCAGGAACTAACACACAACTCTTCGACGAATCCACTTTGGCTACCACAGGCCTCTCAACCACCTGCTCTGTATCATCTGTCATCATGCTAACAATTGGAGAACCTGATACCACAAAAATCTCTTTGCAATCCTCCAATGAAGAACTCACCTCCTCTGTGTCTACTACACATGACTCAAGGATGGATGTAATTGTGTCCCCAAAACATCCATCACTACCAACTAGGGAAGCTAAATCACCACTAACCACCACTATATGTAACTGAAATGGATCTATGGGTGGCAAAGATTGATTCCACTCCAACTCCACGGTCACCTCTCCCAACTACAACTGCGACTCCTGAAGAGCCCAGTGGGTGCTCTCTAACACCCTAGAAGTTACCCAAAGCTCATGTGTGAGCTCAACTACCTCCTCTTTCCCCAACAATGCCTCATAACAAGTACTCCCCCACACAAGTAGGTGCTCCCTGTCAGTTACCAACTGTACATAGCTTTGCCACAAAATCCTCATAGCTTCTCAAAGAGAATGAATCTCTGCTAGGGAAAGGTAACTACCACCATGCTCATCTGTCATAGGAGCACCCCAATCGTAAATAACCAAAAATTGTTGGATAGCCTCTTAATGCTCAAGAGATGAAGAAATATCTCTATCGCTCACCCTCAACTATCCGGACACAAAATATTGTTGCACACCCTAACTCCCCTATACACTCAGTCTCACTAATTGCACTGTGAAAAGAAACTATGTCCACCAAACTCACCTCATGTGTGCTTACAACCTTGCACATGTCCTCCAATGAGGTATCGCTATTGGGTACCTCTACAAATACCTCCTCTGAAAAAGTGGAAGCCCTGGCTATAACAAACTCTTGCCACTCATCTATTTCCTCACCCTAATACATGAGTGCCTATAAAAGAGGATCCTGGGACCCATCACCACTAGATGACAACGCTGATTCAACACCCAATGTTTGATATAAAAAATCAAACTCACTGCAACACACATCATCCTCAAAGCCAACGTTAGAGGTATCCACAATGCTAGTATCAACATCGTCTATCTGAGACCCCTCTGCTATCTCTTGCTGCATACATGACTCAATGTCATCACATGAATCATCTACATGGTGGCATGACTCTATATCACTAGACTCCTCTGTAACAAGCCCATCATAAGAATCATCACTAGGTAGCTCCATGCTCACATCCTCAATACATGAAAAGACTATTGTCTCCTATATTGACTCAACACTACGATTGCTGCCATAAAAATTAGAGCTATTAGAGCTCATATACTCCTCATAGTCCTCAAAAATAACACCCTCATCCAAGGAATTAGAATCCAAATTGGTAGCATCAACATCCTCCGCACTCACACTATCCACAACATCATTGACAGGCTCACATACGAGACTGCTACTTTGAAAAACATATCGTGTATTACTGGTACTACTACCAACTGATGTAAAACTACCATCAATGGTAATGAACATGTCATCAGCCTATTTTGTATCACTAACTCTAGTAGGCTCAAGATGCTAAGACTTAGTACCACTATCTGCCAATAAGATAGGCACATCCACATGTCCCTGTAAAGAATCTCCACCCCTAGGTGGGAAAATAGAACTCGTGGGTGATCCACCAAGTACAAGAATATCTCCACCATAATCAGCAGCTACTAAAAACTCATCATGGATATTTCTAGATGTCTCACCTATAAAAATCTCACGTATCCCCTCATATATTCCCTGTGAAGAGGACCTATTGAACAAATAAACCAAGTAATTTGTTTCTTTATCGACAGTTGCCAGATCTAAAAGTTTTACATTAAGTATTTCTTGATTTTGCCTCAGTCTTTCCATGTTTTTCATCATGGCATTTTCCTATTGTCTGAGATTAGACAATTAATTTTCTAACTAGTTTCCATGTTTTCTAGATTTCCCGTGTCTATCCATGACTGTAATAATAACAAGAGTGTTGTTCACTCAAGTCAAAAAAATAAGCTCAATGAAGTCCACCCAAACCGGATGGCAGGAAACTGCTTTGATACCACTGTAAGAACCCCTAGGATTTCTAACTTTGTTAAACATTGAAGTGTTTCAATTTTGTATGTTTGACATTTTGTCAAACACTTGTCATGAAACCTCTATCTTGTTGTCTTTTATTTTTAGATTGTTTTTTCTTCCTTGGAATGGTTTCAAATGAAGTTTAAATGCTCGCAAATGATTTCTAAAATATATAGACAAAGAATTAAAATGAAAATACAATCCTTTTTGTCTTTTAGAATGCATACATATGACTTCTACATGTAAAATGTGCACCTGCAACCAATGAACATTTTCACAAACACTTGGTATGCATCCTTTCAATTCCCAAATGCAAAACTCTATGCAAATTAGTCACTTAAAACAATTAAGTATTTCAAAAAAAAAATGGCATGCAATCCTATATTGCCTTCATTTATATGTTAAACCTGTAGAAACTGATGAAAGATCAGATTCACAGAACCCGAATACACCTGCATGCAAATGACCTAATACAAAGATGAAGTACGAAAATGAAAAAGCATAACACAGAGGTTGCTCAAAGAGTGAGAGCAAAAATTACAACTGAATTAAATTAAGAGCAAATACAAAGTTTGACCTTATAAAGGTGAACGAAACCCTAAAAGGTAAATACTAGGTTGTGCATTATTAATTAGGAATTAATTAATAACGCACCTAAGAGAAGCTTAAGCTAATAGAGTAATAATACTCTAACACCCCCCCTTAAGTTGAACGCAGGGAGAAAGCAGACCTAGCAAGACTAAGAAAGCAAGAAA
>MU226586.1:2203041-2232759 GCA_018584345.1 Thuja plicata | reverse complement strand
ACAAATACTACAAATTATGAAGCACAAATAGGTAAACCATTAAATGAAGAAGCATAAACACAAATACAATACACTGCTGAAGCATAAAACTCACGGTAATCCTCCTCCTCCTCTGTGCGATGAAGAACGGCGTTCGACAGATGAAACCCTGTTGTGTTTTCCTCTCTGCTGGCGTTCGACAGATGAAAGTCTGAAGGAAAAGATGACTAACAGGACAAGACTCTGTGTATCAAAGGTTTTGTACATCAAAACTCAGACAAGATGAAACCCTCTACTGTGTTTGAAGTGTTTGTACATCAAAACTCAGACAAGATGAAACCCTAGTGTTGTGTTTAAAGTGATAATGTTGTGTTTGAAGTGATAACGACGCTCGAGCAGAATTGGCAGCGGATGAAACCCTATTTGCAAACCACGTTTTTAAAACGCAAAGATTTCGGACGCGAAAATATATCAAATGCAGTCCAAAAACACTGAAAACCCGGTTTCCATTTTGAATTCCACCTTTTTAGTGGGACGATCGTGCCGCCCATTTTTGGGTCAAATCCGGGTTTCGACGTCATAACCGGGTTTTGCAACTTAACAAACAAACAGTGGACTACCTTCAAAACTAGAATTTGCGCTGCCAATTCCGCTCGAATTCTGTCAGGCCCCGTTTGTTTGGGGAATTGGAATTTGACTCAAAACCTTATTATCACAAAATCAGGTTTTGAAATTCCGGTTTTGCATCTTGGGGAATTGGAATTTGACTCAAAACCTTATTATCGCAAAACCAAGATATGATTTCTAATTCCACCTATTCAGTGGGAAGATGATGCCACTCATTTTGGTGTCTAGACCCGATTTTGCTTGACGAATCCGGAATTGCAATTTAGAGAAACAAACATCGGATTTGCAAAAAGGGGAAGTGTCAGTCCCAAAAACGGGAAGTGTCACTCCCAATTCCGCGAAACAAACGGGGCCTCAACCAAACGGGGCCTAAAGGTATTCAATGCACCTGTAGTATGAAGAAGCACAGAAATTGTTGACTGCCACACGTTCTGGAAGTGTTCATAAGGACATGCTAATCTTCGCCTATTGGTTAATATGGACCACTTCTTATCAGGAATGTAGAAGTACAAGTCGGACTTTGGTGTGGTTTCATTATTTGGAGATTAGGATAAATATTACTACTACAGAATGCCAATCTGGAAGTAAATAGTTTTTATGCAAGGTGCCAACTGGGAAGACGCATCAATTCAAAATAGTGTTTCCTGTTCTCTACTCTGCATATATCAGCCAAAAAGAAATATGTGTGTCCATGCCTTCTGCCTCCCTCATGGTAAATATCAATCACCATACATTACAGGATCTGTCAGACGATAAATCTTAGTGACCATATGATACAAGAGTTTATTGATGCGATGTTAATCCCTGTCTACCATATTGCTATCAAAACATATCAGACCCGACTTATCTTCAGACAATTGAGTTGTCTATCCTTCCAGCGGTAACATTTCATCTGATGCTGATTTTTAGAAACCTTCGAATCATCTCCCATGTTGGACAAACACCAGACCGCCGTTTCAATCTGGAATTTCAATTCTTCAAAGGTTGTGATACGAATGCCGAGCCATTGTTAATAGAAACTTCAATATGCCATCTTCCTGATACTCGACTATTATTTCAACCAAATAGACTAGAACCTTTCCTGGTGAAATGTTTTTTTTTTCAAATCTGAGAAAGCATTATAAAATTCTTAAAATCTTCCATACCTTCCACCTTCTCGATAATGCTTCTATATAAGGGAATAAATTCTTGTAATTCAACTTCCTCCAAGTTGTTATTTAACAAAGCCTTATAATTAATTATTTTATATTAGTTTTTGATTTATTAACTAATAGTAAATAATTAACATTGCTATTTAATATTATATATAGTAACTAATATTAACATTATTGATTGATATTTAGGGACATTACACACTATTGCTTAAAGATGGCAATGTAATAGTAATATTTATTCTGAAATAAGAGAATAGGATGAATGTCTCACCTTTTTTTAGCTTATAATTAGTAGTTAAGTGTTTTGTTGATTCCAGTAGTAATAAGAAAGGGAGTCTTCCCTTAGAACACTGGCTGGAATCATTGTTTTGCGATTTATCCATGTAAATTGTCGATTGCAAAATATCCACCCAACAGTACAACCACAACACAACTGAAAGATCTATAGATGGTTTATCCTGCCTCTTAAGCAATTAATGAGAGGATATTGATGATGACTAAGTCAAATATGATGGTTGATCCTACCTCTTAAGAAATTTTTTATTATCGATCTATTCAAGAAGTTTTTGGGACGTATATTTATGTAGAAGGCGTTTCAACCCATTTTTGAAGATCAACGAATGAAAATGACCAATGATGCATGATGATTGAAATCATATTTTGAATTTTTTTTTAATTCACAGATTTCTATTTTAGTAGGGTTTTGTGATATTCATTTTTTCTCTGCATACTCACTATTGTCTTTCTCTTCCTTATTAAGGGCTTAAAATAATTTATCTTATCCACTGATGACATAATAAAGGCTTGAGACATAGGCAATTTCTTTCCAACATATTAATCATTGTAGGGAAACATAATTTACTCCACTCATTTATTTTAATTGTACAACTTTAATTTTCTCATATTTGTCATATGCTATAAGGATTTTAAATTTCTTGATGATTCAACATGGGCCTATTCCTCATTGGATACTACGGGAATGGAACAAAACAATCGTGGCAAAATTGTGAGTTATTTGGTATACTCTTTAATCTTGGAATTGCTCTATCTGATAAGTAGAACTGGAATTTCAATAGAGTTAAGATCTGACACTCAATAGAGTCAAAGCTAAGCTTTTTAAATAGGGAAAAAATTTCCTCTCTTTAGCTGGAAGAATCCAAGTTGCTAGCAAAATTTTCTTGGCTACTCATGTTTATTATTCATCACATTAGATAGCCTCCATCAAAGGTTATGAGGACTTAATTAAAATCATTTGGATATTTTTATGGATTAATTGGTATGGTAGCATGGGGTTTAAATCAGTGTTACAATACCCGAATTTGGCGTCCAAACTCGGCAAAGACTCGGGAATTTAAAAAATCCAAGAAATTCAAAGATTTTTAAAGATTTAAAACTTGTTTCATGCATCCTTTTATAAATAAACCTTAAAGACACAATAATCTCATCAAATAGAAGCTACTTTGAACACATACAGAAGTTCACATTGATTAAATAAGATAAATGCAAATTATAGGCTTTAGCTGAAGGAAATAAGTTAAATTAAATAACACATTAGAAATATAAACAGTGTTGAATGTCTCAAATTTTATGGAATATGAAATCCATGGCATCGAAAGTTCAAAATGCGTGAATGCGTGAATACAAGCTACGAACTTGCACAAAATGTTGACTACATGAATGCAAGACCAAATCTAGCTCAATGAATGTGTGAATGCAAGCTACTAACTCCTCTAAATGAATGAATGTTTGAATGCAAGCTACTAACTTGCATAAATGATCAACAATCATTATCTCCTCTTTGATCGATCTACTGGTTTGCTTTTCAATGCCTCAATATTTTTTCTCAAATGCCTCTTTTTCTCTTGTTATGTTTGCAAACAATAGAAATGAGCTTTTACAGTTGGGAGGAAAACACCTTTTGGAAAATTGAATATTTTTTTTATTTTATGTTGGTTGTGACAAATTCCTAGGGTCGGGACTTTGCGAGTCTACGAAATCCATCTAAACTCGGAGAGTTTGGGTCCTGGGCTCCCTAGACCCAGGAGAGCCAAATTGGCTCTGAACTCACAGAGCCTAGCCAAGACTCACAGAGTCCTGAAACTATGATTTATATCCACCACCTGGATTCATTGCATTCAGCCTAAGTGTAAAGGTGGCTAAAGATTAATTGATCCAAAGAATCAAGGGATTTGTTTAGCAACTAAATGGATTATCAGAGCTCTTAAAGGGGAAGAACCTTGGAAAATTATTTTTCAGAACAAAATTAGACTTGCCTCTATTAAAGGCAAATGACAATTTGTTGGTTGGTTAGAGGAGCTACCTCATTGTGCTTTTATTTTTCTATTAAGGCCTCACCTTCTATCCAATTGACTTGGAAAGTGTGACAAAAGATCAATCATCTTTTAAGATGGAGAGATGCTTCTATTCAACATGGTTTTGACTTTTCCACCTCATCTATTTGGTGGAACAAACATATTTTGTATCATGGGTAGCCTTTGGCCTCAAGGTTTCCAAAACAGTCATGTTTTCTATTCAAAAAAGGCATCAATAAGTCTAGATATCTTTGGGAATTTAACACGCTAAATTGGTTACCATGGAATGTTGTTAAATCCCAATTTAATTTAAACAAGTACAAATCTTTCTTAATATTTGTGGAATCTTTGGTGCCGCTAGACTTATCTATAAAGCTTTGTACCTAGATTCAATACAAATTTTTCAAACATTGGCTATGGTTATCATCATGTCCTTTCTTGTTTTTTTCCCTTGAAAAGGATAAATCTGCAGTTACTTCCTAGTCTACTCATGAAACTCTCCTGAACAGTAAATGAAATTTCATATTTAGTTAAAACTTTTGGGCAAAAGTTGTTGCTCAAATCTGGAAATCAAGAACTAATGCATAAGAACAATTAATGACTTGAAATATATTGCATTGCAAGTTTCATATTGGAGGTAGGTTGAAATGTAATATAGTTCAATCAATCAATTGTCCTTTTTTCCAAAAATCTAAAGACATGAGACATTTTTTGGGGATGCCAATTTGTTAAGAAACTATGTAACTTTGTTTTTCACTCTTTGCCTGCTATTTTTTATTATAATATTAATTAGAAAGGGGACTTGCTTGGTGTTGGGCTCAAAAATAATGTTATTGCTAAAGGATTTTGACAAACTATCTTATTGCATTTATGGAGACTCCAATGAAGATCCTTATGCAGCATTAGAAAAAGACATCTATTTTCAACAATTCAGGAGATAGTTTTCATGGCAAACTTTAATTAAAGGACAACAAATAATCAGGCTATTCAGTTGGACAAATAGAGTGGGGGAGATGACAATCCGCTATAGTTAGAGGAAAATAGAGATCAAGTCTGGGAAAGAGTTTCACAAGATGAATAGGGGACTGTGTCTCATTTTGGGGCAGAAATTTTAGGTATTTGCAGCTTGTATGGTTTGGTTATTTGTAATAGAATGAAAAGGTGTCCATGTTCAGGAGGCATTACTAGTAAAAGTAAAACACATAATGGAAAAAGTGACATTGACTATGTTTTGTGCTCTCAAGATTCTACTTCGAGACTACTAGATTTTAATATTGGGTCATGTCCTTTTGAGCTAAAATTTGATCACATGCCACTTTTTGTAAAACTTGGTGTTTACAATTGTAATTCTAAAAAAAGAGAGAGTGGTCCCTCACTTAAGAATAGTCAAACAAAAGGAACTAAAATTGAAAGGAGGGATTAACTCATCATTCCCAATTTGTATTTACATGAAATTTTTTATCATTGTAGCTGGATCAACCCTTTTACCAAAATGCTCTAAAAAAGATGAACCTAGTTCTTCCCATGAAGAAATAGAACTTTTTGGCATAAAAGAAAACCATTGTTTGGCATCTCCTATTAAATAATGAACAAACAATTTCGTAATGCTATCCTCATATTCAATATCAAAATCCTCAAGTAGATATTTGAATTTTCTAAAATGTTTCTCAGCACATTCCTCTTTCCCTTCATTAAATCTAGGCAAATTTTCTCTGATCTCTAGTGGAAAATAATTTGGGTAATCTTGGATGCCATCAAAATTTAGAGCAGTAAAAAAATTAGTGCTGAAATATTTCCTATTATATTGTTATGACATCTTAATAGGCATGGTTACCTTTGAATGTATGCAAGGCTTGAAGGATCCACTAAACATTTCTACTTGCAATTAACTTTGAATCATAATAATAAAAAATGATTACAAATTTTTTCTTCTTCCCATTTAACACATGCTGGTCACTTTAATAGGGAAACTTTTAACAACAGCTTTTCAATGAGAAACAAAGTACCTAGAAGTGATGAATTTTTTGCACAAATATTGATCTGAAATCACTTTCTCATCATCATTGAAAACCTTTGGTAGAGTCACCACCTCTTTATAGAGGCACAATTTGAAAAAATTGAGAAACTTCTCTCAACTATATCCTTCTTCAATATCAGAAAAATCATATAAATCCCATTGATTAGGGTTTCATACAGATTCCTCCTTTGACTATGCTCTTAGTCATAAAAACCTAAACATCTATCTCATTGCCTTTGCAAGTTCCACCTTATTTCCTTTCAGTCTTCATGCACAAGTGCACACTGGTGCAATAGAGAACCCAAATTCATCACTCAAAACAAGTGAGATAAGTACATATAATCTTTTGTAACATGAATTTATTAGGAATTCTTGTAATGATGAACAAACAAATATGGACTCGCTTTATAAGTAAAAGAAATTTTTGTATCACACACGACTCTATGATAACCAAACTCTTGGGTTAACTAAGAAAAGCCAGAAAACTAATCACTTAAAATTTTTGATCCTTATATTGAAGCTTTTACTATCATCTCTAGTAGAGTCACCATTTTGTTGGTTCCTGAAAAGGCTTTACACTGTCGATAGCTACCAGTACACCCTTGAATACATTCTACAGAGTAGCCATCTCCAATGTTTATAGAACTATAAGAGGACTGGACCAACTAACAAGGATATGATTCATCCCTCTACACTTTAGGCTCTATAAGGCCAAGGGGGGAATCCCTTAAATGCTTAAAAGTATAGATTAAAACTGTACTAATCATTAATGCAAGAATAAATCTCATGCAAATTCAAGTATAACATGGATATATTAGATAATGGTTGATCATCCTTTGAAACAATATCCTCTGGATCATGAGATGTAATAACTTACTAATTTACAACAGAAAATAAAAGTGATCATGAATTAATTGATTTTGTTGCAGCAAAAAACAACAAATCATGAATAACCACATTCTTGCAAGATTCACAAAACCCAGAGTGGTGCCTAATCCATTTGGGTATCAATGTCATTATTAAAATTATACAATATGGTTTCATTCATAGAATAGATATAAGAGTACTTCCTTGCAATATCTCTTCAATAGTAACACCATCTTAGACTACTTATCAGAATCCATGTATAACTTTGTCAGATCTGCATAAGTAATCCAACAGTTAAATGATCATTTAGGTCATAGTAGAAAATAAAAGTTACATACATCACAACAATTAACTAAATAAGATAAACCCTTGATTCATTTCATTTAAACTTTGACAAAATTGTACAAAATGAGAGATCTGAACCACCATTGTATATCAAATAAATCTCTACCATTTTATTATATAATACACCTTTCAACTCCATGAAAACCCTTACAGAAAAACATACTGATTCATTTCAAAATGCTTTCTGGAATATTACAAGGCTATTCTTACTAATCTAAGACATGTCACCTGATTCCAAAAAAACTCAAATATCTCTTTCAAAAGGCCATGAAATCCCCTTTTATATAGAAAGGGGGCCAACAAGCTTCATGTCGAACAAGAAAAAAAACCATCATTACAACCAAAACCATATGACACATAGACTAGAAGAAGACAAGATATTTCAGATTTCCATCGTAACTGATCATCCACACTTCTTACCTGCACAGTCAAAAAGATTAATATGTTTGATAGGGAAGTAAAATATTTCCTTCTTGGTTGTGTGTTTGACTCTATAGCCCTAGAAAAGGCATTGATCTATTCATTGACCATAAAATCATTTTCCTTTTGTGTTCTCCTAACCTATTCAAGTACGCATCAACTAAATCAGTTGGAAACAAGAATGCTATTGTCAGGACAAACAAACACCGGAGCAGAGCTAATAACACACAAATCGTGGGTGAAATGCAAGAGAAATCAGGATGCAAGATTCTCATCAGAACTCTTTCAATAACTTCCCAATTATCTCAAATAATTTCAGAAAGAGTGACCCAAGGCCTTGAAATCTCCTCTTCCTCTACTTTAGCCCATGAATCAGGGTTGTTGAATCTAAGGGAATAAAAAAGGTGAAGCTCGAATGATTTACAATTTTACAAGTCATTCCTTCTTTTAATACCTCTTTAGAAACCAAATCCCATTTTAATGCCTCTTTAGAAACAATATATTGTCCCCATACAATTAATCCCAATACTCCTTTTTTATTTGTATCCACAATCATTTCTTATCACCAGCAACACCAATTTTTAGTTATGTCTAAGCAAAAAGGGCCATGTTATGGTTATATTTATAACCCCTACACCTTTTTCCACTTTTGTAAAGTGCATTTAATCAATCACCTCTCACTGCTTGCAACTACAAGTGTAGGGAAATGATTAATCAGAGACCTGTCATTTTCCATTATGAATCTTACTGGAGCCTCTTGATTCTTCTACAAACTCAAATCTGCTGAATATTCTTTGTTTCTTGTGTGGGTCTTGTCATATTAGTCCTTCTAACAGGATTCCCCTATTATGCTTATGCATTTATGGTGATTTGCAGCTAAAACCACTTCTAGAAACCTTCTCTTTAAATAGAAATAATTGATCACCAAGGAAAAGGCCAAAATATAAGTGACCATAGTCAACACTTCTTTAAATAGTCATACTACAACTCTTGCCACACGGCACAATCTGACAAGTCAGAGGTTCCATCTGTTAACCATCTCAACATAAGGTTGGGGCCTACATTTTCTTACCCTTGCAAGAACTAACATATGGAAAGTTATTATGGAGAGTTAATCATTTTTAACTATAGTTTAACCTTCATTAGTCGCATACTGACCTTCTACATTAATTTTCCATGCATCATTCTTATACTTCATCAAGTCTTCCAAGTGGCATCCCCTATTCGTCGAATCTTTTTCCATGTCACCCATCTTCCTGGCATGCTCCATCCACATGTCACTATTGTGTGATCACGTGAAGCATTTTCCTGCTAATGATTTGGATCACATGATTATACGAGGGCCTACCATCTACCAGGTGTCTACTTGCTTGGATAATTTTCTGACCTGTCTTGATTGTCACGCGTTATCATCTCATGGTTTGTTACCTAAACATGGGTCCACCAAAATTATCTTGCTGACCACCAACTACCCACCACTAACGAGTGACCAGTTACCCCCATGTGGCCAAAACCACATACCTTTTAGGCACTTAACATGTCTATGCACATATATAAAAATATGAATCTTTTCCCCAACATTATGAATGTGGGATAAACAGTCTTAGGCTTTTTCACAGTAGACTATCAAACAACAATGCCTTTGAATCACTAGTGCAATTATGCCATGATTTATCATGCCAATAATCTCCTTAAAAAATGAATTGCCTCATTTTCAACCTCTGCCCCTTCTAAATTCAATACCAAAACATGCAAGCCTTCTACAACACTGAAACCCGCCATGAAAGCTGACACAAAACTATAGAAAAACTAAACTAGTACTCTTGGAAAAAGGAGTACCAACAAAATCAAAGAAAGTATATCACACATAAGATGCTTTTAAGACACAAAAGTCTAGCACAGGATTGCCAACGAAAAAATGAAGAAACATGAAAACAAAATTACACTATCTCCAATTTACAAAGATCAAGTTCAATTTTCACCTCACGAAGATATAATATTGGCTAAGAAGATTGAGGGACTATGTGAGTAGTTGATGCAATAATAAATTGTCTAATTTGTTGCTCCTTGAATTAAAATGCATGTAAGATCTTTTTGAGGATTTATAGGTATTAAAATATCTAAATATGAAGTAGATTTAATATTTCTTAATATATAGATGACATTTTATATTAATTTAAAATTTAAAATATGGTTATCACTTATATAAAGTAAATCCTTATAAAATATTATTAATATTATTTTTAAAATAACTATAACATATTATCAATAGAACAAAACAACTATTTAAAAATCCTACATAATCTCTATACAAGATGCAGATTCAATGGTAATTTGCATTATAACATGACTCACATAACATTAGTGGTAGTGAGGCTCATTACCCTTAAGACTATTATACAAAAAAATACATAAGGGATTGCAACATTCTCAATTGGAAAGAATTTTCAAATTAATATAATACTATATTGATTGAGAGATGATATCCAACAGTAAACTAGCCTAATCATATAGGAAATATATGCAACAATCTAATAGAAGATACAGAAATTCTATCTTGGCAGATACAAATTGAGGAAACACCCTAAAGAGACAAAACGTGGCTTCATTCTCAAACAATCACACAAGATGATGTACTGCAGAATTCAACCATCCTAAATTCAAACTTATAACATACATGGAACTTATGTGCTAGCCTCCAAGCATGTAACACACCCAAGACTATAACGCACCTAAGCCTATGAGTAAAAAAAAACTAAGTAATGCCCTCGATTAGGGAACAGGAAAACACATACTATGGCATGAGTAATTCCCATGAAAGGAATACAAAACACAATTTTTATATAAAATATGAATCAAACCACAAAATTTAGCCACCAATAATACTAAAACAAGAAATGTGTCTCATCTACAAATAGACATCATAATCATGCATGGTTCCTGTTTGAGTTGTTATGCAACTAATGAAATCACCAATATATCCCAAAGAATATCATAACATGTTCTATTATAATGAAAATAGAATTAATGGAAGTGACCTATAGTTAAGATGTTTTTTTGGTTTTATACCTTGTATAAGAGATAGGAAAATCATTAAATTCTCTTCAAGAAAATTTTGTTGATATGTCTATAATATGATTGTTGAACTGGGAAAATAACTGAGAGGGGGGGCTGAATCAGTTATTCCCACACAATATACAAAAATCATACTCTGTCTGTAAACTAATAAACAAATTTTTATCTATCGGTTAAGTACTTAGACATCCACAAAAAAATGTAAATATTAAAACAAAGGAACACTGACACAAAGAACACCAAGATTTACGTGGAAAACCCAAACTGGGAAAAACCACGGAGAAGCTAATTCTCATGAAATGAAAACACCTGTTAGGGTGACACTAATTAAGGTGATATATAAAAAGGCTCACTATCATTTTTTCTCACTAATTACAAAGAGGCTCACTGCTAATACAAAGAGGCTCACTGCCAATAAGTATAAAAAAAGATAGAATCCACAACATAAATCACCAACACTTTTCCACTTGCATGAGAAATACACAAATATCCTAAAATAGATTAACAATCACTTTATATACAAGCATCACATAAGCCACACAAACAACATAAGTCATTTCCCATCTTATACTTCTTGATGTCACCAACCATGTCAACCAAAACAATTTGAAATAGGTCATACCGAGACATTCTCATGGTGGTAAGGAATGAACTATGGACCACCTCAACCAATACAACTTTCCTCGTACATGCCAACACGTAACACATTCTCCAAATCCATTGGTTCCAACGGACATGTTGAACACATTACATAGTAACAGTTGGGACTGAAACATGAACACACTTCAATTAGGATCGACTCCAAACAACTAATCCACCATATGTTGAAAACACCAACACCAAAAGGGATAAGGATAGATATCTGAAGAAAATATTTTGGTGAACACTTCTACAAACACACATACTATCGGTACGGATATTGATACCACCAAGACTATTGATACACATCAACTGATACCACCAGAACATGAAAATGCATAGGGCATTTTGACATCAATGAAAACTATTAATGACAACAATAGGAATATCATAAAATTCACATTATATCAATCTCCCTCTTTGTCGTTGATAATAATATTCATCAATCACAAAGAAAAAAATACAAAAATGATATCAACATCAAAGTACATTGTTCTCCAAAATCCTTGAACAGTCCCTTTGTCATCCCTTTGACAATAATGGCAAAGGGAAAAACTCCCCCTTAAAAACTTACTTTTCTCCCCTAGAAAGGAAGTCGCCAGACACTCATCCAAAAAGAAATAATCTTGTGAATCACTAGACCAATGCACACACCTGTGCATTTAGTGATCATTAGGAAGGGGAAAAATGCCCAACTTCCCCCTCAGATACTCAAAATTATCCTTGCACACCTTTTTTTTTAATATATCTTGTCTCCACTCCTTTGTGGGTACATACTCAATTTTTACTTCACCATCCAACACCTTCTCTTTGATAAAAGATACCTGATGAATATATTTTTTTTTCTGCAATGTTGTACTGTATTCTTGGACATATTGATAGTACTAGTATTATCACACGTGATCAAAGTTGGTTGTTCAAAAGTAACACCTATATCCTTTAAAGTTTTTTTCATCCATAATACCTAAGTACAACATGAGGATTTTGCAATATATTCTGATTCAATAGTTGATAAAGTTATAGAATCTTGTTTTTTTCTTGACCAAGCAACTAATTGAGAGCCAAGAAAGTAAGCTCCACCACTAGTACTCCTTCGGTTATCTAGACATCCTTCCCAATCTACATTGGTATAGGTTTTTAGTGTAAAGAATGGACCTTTTGGATACCACAAACAAAACTCTTTTGTCCCTTTCAAATATCTTAAAATCCTTTTCACTGCCAAAACATGTAATTCCTTCAGTTCTTGCTGAAATATGGCTGCCAAACAAACTGCATACATAATTTCTACTCTAGTAGAAGTTAGGTACAACAATCCTCAAATCATTGATTTTCACTTACTTGCATCTTCTTTCACTGACTCATATTCCTTAGTTAACTTACAACCGGTAACAATTGGAGTACACACAAGTTTGGAATTCTCCAAGCTGAACTTATTCAACAATTCCTTTACATACCTAGATTGAGAAATGAATATGCCTTTGCTACTCTGACTTATCTATAATCCAAGAAAGAAATTTAACTCCCCTATCATAGAAATCTCAAATTATTTATGCATTTCTTCTACAAATCTCTTGCACAAGTCATCCTTTCCCCTAAAAACAATATCATCAACATACACAACAACAATAAGGATCTGATCTGAATCTTTCTTGTAGTACAAATTGTTGTCAGCAAAACCTTTCTGAAACTTTTTTCCAATCAAATATATGTCTTATCTGCTATACCAAGATCTCGGTGCTTGCTTCAAGCCTTACAATGCCTTTTTCAAACTGCATACTTCTTCTATTTCTTCTTCTAATATGAAACCTTCCAGTTGCTCAATATAAACCTCTTCCTTTAGTTCTCCATTCAGAAATGTTGACTTTGCGTCCATCTGATAAAATTTGAAATCCTTGTGTTGTAAAATATTGGAATATTAGAATTTCCTCCATCTGAGAAACATGAGCATAAGTCTCCTCAAAGTCAATTCCTTCAATTTGAGTGTAACACTTGCATACCTACCTTGTTTTGTTCCTTATTACCTTACCATTTTAATCTAGCTTGTTTCAGTACACCCATTTAGTTCCAATTACACTCTTATCTTTCAGTCAAGGTACAAGTTGTTGGAAGTATAATATGGGAAATCAGTAACTCAGAGGGGGGGTGAATCAGATCTATAAAACTTATAGAAATTCTTAACTAACCAATTCAACCATACATTCATGAACATAAACTGAAATAATGTAAAGATCTAATCATGAATACATAACAATAAGATTTTGGTAACCCAAAAACCCTTGAAGGTAAAACTGGGGTGGGGATGACACCCACAAATCCACACTACTACAGTAATAAAGTGTCTATGTTAGGGCTAAAAAAATTTATCACTTCTAATGATCTACCCTATGGGGGGTCTACCCTGTTAAGACCTTTTAGACTTATACGATCTACCTTGTTAAAGGATTTAAACTTACAAAAAGGTAAGCACTTGGTTAAGATATTTTCAAAGGCATGTTAGGACCACTCTATTAAGAGATTTACCCCGATTCACTTGCTAGAATGTATCAGTACCTAGTCCTTCGGTCTGCATTTCAAATGTTGATAATGGATCTCCTCTTTCCAACTCTTAATTTACCTCTCAATTTGATTTATCTTTTTTATGCTCTTCACTTCTCTGCTCGGTCACTCTATTTTGTCAATGCTTTAGATATGAAAAGTATGCATATGCTTCTGATCTCTTCTCTTCACATCTGCATCCAAACATATGATCTCTAACACACATGGGTTAGGGTGTGAAGCATCCCATAAATAGATCATCTAGATCAAGATTAATGATCTAGATCTATCATCTTTTCCACTTAGGCATCCCTAATTTTGATTGGTTGCATGGCTTGCATAGGGATCTATGAACATAAAAAATAGTGTGTAATTAATGCATTAAATCTCTATATATAATCATTAAATTCTCCATACAAGTCTACCAAAACAATTTACCTTGGTGTTTTTTCCATTCCAAACATAGATACAAAAACTATTTTACTCAGAAAAATAAAATATTGGTGCTCGGTCAATACTGTGTTGCTCAGCATAGCTGTATGTTGTCGCTCGACACTAACTCTTGTATGCAACTCGGTAAACAATTTGCTTAACATCCATTGAGTACTCGGTGACCTCTGACTTTCTCGGTAGTAACTACTTCTCAGTCTTGGCCTTAGTGAGATGGCTCAGTCACAATGATGACGAACCAACCTCCTTCAATATGACTAAGTGTGGGACACTAATAGACAACAAAACTTAGAGATCAATAATCTCCCCCTTTTTTATTATTGGCGAAACACTTTGTCATGTCTCTTCATTCCTTCAAAAAAAATAGTACTCAAAAGAATTCAAAAATTAGACTCCCCCTAGGATTCTGACTTGGTCTTTCTCTAGACTTCACTATATATATAACATATGTATATACATACTTACATTTCCCCTATGGAATCTATGACATTTCCCCCTTTTTTGTCACTCTTGTGATCTTTCTCTTCTGGGGTTGTTGGGTTCAAAACATACTTATCTAAAAATGGTATATGGATCAGTAATATCATAGGTAAAGCATTATCCCAACTTGTCCTTACAGACTCCAAAACTTAAAATTTGATTTTTGTCTCGGTAGCTAGATCAATCAGACTCTCGACAATGTTCATAGGTGGATCTTTATGTGATAGTTCCTTTGTTTCTTTCACTTCTTTCTGCATAACCTCCAAGTGAGGTATCAACATTGTCTGAATTGAAATCTATTTCACCCTTATTCTACCATCATTAGCCATAATATTGGCTAATCTCCCTTGGGCATGTGTCAACTTGTTAAAATGGAAAGAGTTGGAACCTGCATCCACGCTTAATGACAGACCTATTAAACTCAAATCTAACTGTAGATTCTCTATAAGCTTCTGTTTCTCCTTTGTAAATAATTCAGTATCACATAGTTGCTTGTACAAAGATAGAACATTCTCTATTACTTCTTCACAATTTCTAACCAGATTAGAAAGTGCAACCTACTTCTCGATAAGCTTTGCTGCGATTTTCTCAATTACCTTGGCCTCCAATTTTCTTTCTGATCTTTGCAGGAGTTTCTCATTTGCATTTATGTCATCTGTGTTCACCTTCTGAACAATATGAGCCAATTTTTCCAACATAGGTACCTTCTCATTGAGGTCTTGAAATTCCAATGCATCAAAAAAGATTTCTTTAATCTCATGTAATACAATCTTCTATTGATGTTCTCATTTCAATTCTTCTTGCTTCCTCTTCCTATTCAATAAGTCCTGCAAGATTAGCATATGTTCATAAGATAAGTTATCAGTATCCCATTTTGGAATGACTATAAATTCATCAAGTGTAAATTAAGAGCTCTTATCCTTCTTCTTATGTGATGTCTTCTTTCTTGGCTCTGGTGAGATGCTACTTGGTTTATATTCATCTTTCAAAATAGTAGTGTCACCACTAATTAATACTAACTCCCTTTGAGTATTGAGTATTTTCTCGGTAGATGTATCAAATTTATTAACTTTAGTAGATATTAGAGGAGTAAAATTAGTTATTTGTACCAATTCTTGTATTTCCTCTTCCTCCTTAGGTTCTTGTTCCTCCTTTGTCTCAAAAGTCTTGGTCACCTCGGTGACTTCTTCAAGTTATTTGGAGATGTCTAGTGCAGACTTATCTACTTGTTCTTCTTTGGTGTTATCTCCCTCTACATTGTCTTCAAGGTTTGCCTCAGTAGGTGAATCTGGAATTAAGAGTGCCTCATTTCCCTATTCCTTGGCATTAAAACCTTGTGTTACCTCATCAGTGGTTAAATCTTAAATCAGTTCTTCCTCAACCTTCTCTATTTCCTCATCGTTAACAAATTTCTTCAGTTCTTCTTCAGTAATGTCAATCATTTCAGCTCTAATATCATCACATGTCATATCCTCAGTATTATCTGGTTCATTGATGTCTTCTTTTTTTTCAAGCTCAATTTTCTTAGATGTGTCCTCATCTTGCTTCTTTTCAACTATTAATCCAAAGATAACCTTCTATATCCTTTGGGTTTGCTACATAAAACCTTCTACATCATTCTTTAGTATGGAATAGGTTCTCAACTTAGGAATGAATCTATTCCTATGTTGATCCATAAATTTTTCTTTCTACTTCTTTGTTAACTCTGGCATAATTTGAGTTAATTCTCCTTCTTTGATTTTCCTTTCTTTCATCATGGCATGCTTTCATCTCACATCAATTTTATTTGCTAGCTCACCAGGGACTAAATTCCCAATCTTCAAAGGTTTCATCTTATATGAAACTAACATATCCATCATAGCCTCTTCTATTTTAATCTTATTTATTTTTCTTAACTTCTCATACTTAATAAACATAAAACCTGAAAAATATGTTGAATTCCAGATGTTAAAATAGATTTCATCAACATTGGTAGTGCGTTTGTGTTTTTCAACTTTGAACTTGCAGATATCCTCAATTTTTGTTAACTCTTCATCTTCTTCATCCTTACCCATAATATATTTTCTTCTCGGTTTCCTCTTTGGATGACTCGGCTCAGATTCTATTTGTACTTTTTTTCTTTTCCCTGAGCTTACCCCTTCAACATCCTTTACCAATTTATTCTTTTGTGGCTTGGCAGATATAGTAACTTTTGATGCCCTGGTTCTCGGTTGAGATGTGGTAGGAGGAGTAGATTTTATTTGTGAACTCCTCTTCTTGGATGGCTCAGCAACCATCACTTTCTTTCCCTTTGGGTCCACTTCCACATCATCCCCACTTTCCTCAAAATCACTGGATTGGTCGTCTCCTTGACCTATTGTAATCTGTACTGGTGCAACATCATCTTCTTCTTCTCATAGTATCGTCTCAAGATTCTTTAAATTTTTATTTCTCTTCCTCTCTATTATTGTAGCCTTCAAATTTGAATTTATCTTTGACGTTGCTTCATCATATGTACCAAATCTCTCATCATTCCTATCAATGTTCTCTGCTAGTATATCTACGATGGAGGCACATGTTTAATCTATGTTAACTTCAAAGGGTAATGGACTTATTGTTGGCAATTTGACTCCCAGGGAGAATATGAATTATTTTTTGTTGTCATTATGGCAACAAAGTCATATGAAGTTTTGACAACAAACTTTGAAGTGGAAATTGACTAAGTATAGAAGACAGGACAGAACAGAGATATACAGATGATCAGAGCACCAACACACGTGCATATGACCTATTCAGACTAAGAACCTTCAGAATTAAGCTCTATGATATGTTTTTGTGATTACCCTAGACACGCATGATCAGATAAGACAGTACGGATAAGTTACAACAAGTTGAAGTACCTCTAGCAGTTCAGGAAATAGAGTATAGAGCTGACCTGAGTTTTGGATCAGCGTATAACATTTTTTTTTTAAATGCTATGCGCCTATTATATTATTTTTGTAATCATGTCTCAATCACTCTTGTAATCATGCTTAAGCCAATTAGTTTGGAAGCGTTTTGTATATTGTTTTTGGGCTGACTAAGGTCTTGTTTCTAGTCGCATCTATTCAGGCATGAAAAAATATATATGACATGTAAAGTTGTATTAGAGTGTGTCGAAGAAATATGTAGAGCAGAGATATAAAATAATAGTATAAGATGTCAGAATGAGACAAATCACTTTAATATTATAAGAGCATCAGCGCATAACTGGAACTGATCAGACAATTGTGTCACATACAACAATTCACTTTTGGATATAGTGCATATCTATTATCAAGGAGGTTGTAGCCTTCATCCTATTGAGGAGTGATCTTTTTGGATAGTGAGTCCTCACCCCTAACAGGGTTAATTGTAAAAGACTCCTAATAGGGTCAGACCCTTAACTAGGTTATTATACTTGCATTGTAAAGACTGCTCCTAACAGGGAAGGAACTTTAAAAGGTTCATCATATTAGTGCAATATTTGTGGGTACTAATTCCCACCGAGGTTTTCCTCTGATCAAGGTTTCCCCATAATCATATCATGTTTTATGTGTTCTTATGTTAAGCTTCAATTGATATATATTTGATTTATGTTTAAAGTTTTTGAAATACAATAAATAGAAAAACACTGATTCACCCCCCCTCTCAGTGTTTCTAACAATTGGTATCAGAGATCTGGTCCTCTGCAAAGAAGTTTAACCACTTGAGGAGATCATGGACTCAACAGAAGTGAAACATCTAAAAAAGAATCTTGAAGCAGCCCTTGAAGATCTTAACAGATCTCAAATGCTTATCAAGAAATTTAGGAAAGATCTAAAAGATTGCTCTACCAATGATTTGGGAAATTGGTCAAGAAGCTGAATGAAAAGAACATGTCTTTGAAAGATAAAATTGAAGATCTGAATGAACAACTTATAGATAGCCTAACAGTCATTAAAGAAAAGACCAAAGAGAGCAAACAATTAGATGATGAACTTATGCAAGTGAACTTGAAAATCTTGGAATTAGAAAACATCAAGAAAAAGATAGAATCTAAACTAACAGAAGCAAAAGACAAGATTGATAAACCACACACAAGTTTTGATCTAATTCAATCACAAATGTATGCATAAAAGTTAAAATGTGACACCATTGGTATCGGATACAGTGCAGCTCAAATTGAAATCAATTCAATGCAAGAAAGAAAGAGAGCACAAGAAGTATCTACAGAAGCAAAGAAAGAAGAGAATCTTGAAAAGTCTAAAGTTGAACCACCCAAAAATGAAATCAAGCAAGTTAACAGAGCTTTTTATGCTTATAATATGCATGGACATTTGGAAAGATATTGTAAAATGGTAAGAACTTTCAATGGATATTGTTATTCATGCATCAAATTTGGTCACAGGGATATTCATTGCAGAACAAGTCAAAAGAATCAGTCACAACATAACCAAAGCAATCAGACTCAATACAATCAAAGAAATCAACCTCAAAGAAACTTGCAGAACATCACATGTTAGATATGTAATTACAATGGACACACAGCCAAGTAGTGCAACATGATGAATAATAACATTAGACCTCCTATCATTTTTCACTCATGTGGAAAAGCTAGACATATCTCAAGGTTTTGCAGGTCAAGGGCACAAAGACAAGAGAATCCTTAAAATTCTCTATTTGAAGAATCATGAGAAGTTAAGTTTGTACAAGCTATAGCTGATTCAAATAAAATATGGGTTGAAGTAAAGAAGGATAATGATGAGAAGAAGGTAGTAGATGCATCCACAGTTCACGCACCTTCTACTTCTGGTTAATCGACCGTCATGGTCTTAGGGGGAGCTATTCTAACTCTAAACCCCTATATGGATGGTATACTCACCTCTGAGTATGATCCTATGGATTTATGTCTGTGATCACAAATTGAGGAAGTATGCATGCACGCATAACCAGTACTTCAACAAGAACTAAGTTCAAAACTCTCAATGGAAACCACATACGGTAGCAAGAATTAAATATAGTAACCTTTATATAAATCGGTAAACAATCAATTATCTTCACATTTACATTTGAGATCATAAAATTTGGAGAGAACAGGAGCATTGAGTATCGAAGCACTGAAGGATAACAGATTTGTTGGTTAAGTAAACGAATCAAAGTTGGAACAAAACCCTAGTAGTCACGTTGTTTCAAAATTGTGGTGGAACCCTATTTAGTCGATCAACAAGTGAGTATGGAAACCCTTGTAGTCTTTGACATTGCTGAAAGGAAGAGATTTTTCTTTAATAAGAATCCATTCAAGTCTATTCTAGATGATGTAGAAGGGGTATTCTCTAAGACTCTGCTAGGAGTCATACACGTGGAAGACATTCACACTTAAATCTACTGTAAGAAGGAAACCGTTGGGGACAACAACATAGCAACTCTTATGGCTTCAATAATGAAACCAAACTATTCATTCAAGGATGAATACGTGCATCTCACTAATAACCCTATCTTTGAGTATTCTAATGTGCACGAGTTCTATTAGCTAGAATGGGTTAAAATCCTACTGAGTAGGATACATGATGACCTTTATTGGATTGGTGAAGTTCCTATCTACATAACCACAGACCTAATTCATGAAATGATTGGACTTCCTAAGACTGGACCAGTTCTTCCCACTGGTAAGGATGTTAAAAAGCAGGTTGAACATGCATGCTTATCTAGAAGTGATAGGTGTCGGATGATTGTTGATCCTATTAAGGAGAATAGCATAAAACTCCTCACTATGATACTTGGATACAAGTTTCAGTAGGCAAGCAGACTGAACAGTGTATCTACAACAAAAGTTCTAGCAGTAATAAGAATGGTGAGAGATAACACTCAGTACAATCTCTGTGAGATATTGCATGCACAACTGATTGAGAACATTAGAACTATTAAGCATGACAAGAGAAAGATATTTAGATTTTTCTCCTTGATTATCTATCTATACTTTCACATTGTTGGTAAGGTTTCTAATCTTTACCTAGATAGGAGTAAACCCACTATGTCACAAATTTCATTAAAAGCTACATCAGAGAGTAGTGCAAAAGACTCTATGGACATGGATATCAAAACATTTAGGATTAAAATGTAGAAGAGATTCAGGATACCTAAGAAGATAGTTGAGAAATACAAAGACACCATATGCTTCATGGTGGAAACTGACTTTACTTGCATGGAGGCAGTTGACCCTAAAACAAAATGGATTCACCCTCTCAGATATGAAGTTGAAGAACATGTTTTGGAAGGTTATGCACAAGTTCTCCTATCTGCACCCAAGGATCCCAATGAACCTAGATGGGGTACTTACAGAGAAAAGACAAATCAAGTTGATTTTGTCTTGTATAGTGTAGACAACAAAAGGAAGGCATCAAGGATTACTTCTAATATCCTAAAAGTTCATGGGGTTACACAAGAGACCTAGACAGAGCTAGGGAAGCTAATATTGCTAAAGAACATGAGAAAAATCCTACAGAAGTGAAAATGGAAAAGCCTAATGATATGCCTAAGAAGAAGAAGAAGAAATCTGATGAAGGTACATCTACGCCATCAACTACCATTGATCTAGAATCTTCTCCACCTTCTGTACCCAGCAAGATGACTAGAAGGAAGAAGCAAGTTCCCACAAGTCATCCATCCTCAAGGACCACAAGGAGCAAGGTAAAGAAGACTCAAGCCCCTCCTGAGATAGGATTTAGACCTAGTCTAACATTCCTAAAGTATAGAATTGTTAATGAAGGAAGACTAGAATCTATCAAGAATGTCTGTGACAAATACCAAGAGATAGACAAATCATAAATTCATTCTATGATCATATCTCACATGATTAAGTTCAAGAGGAAAATATTGGAACTTAAAATAGTCATACCAAACAAGGTATGGAACATACTTGATGTACTGAAAAGACAAGCAATTGAAGAGGATATGAGGACAAGAGAAGAAAAATTAGACAGTCTTCTTCCTGTCTGCTCACATGATGAGAAAGTCATCCTATTGGATTTAGTAAAACCTCATCTCAAAACCAAAACAAGAATTCTTCATATCATGAACAAAGAGTATGAATTGGTTGGGAAAGAGACTGAAAAATCATTTGCTTAAGTGTTCATGGATAGACACATGTATCCAGCAACAACGTCTACAGTTAAAGTAACTCCAGTCCCTCCAAAATGGGATAAAGCACCTAAGACTTCTAATGCACCTATGACAGGTCCACATGAATCAATGCCTAAAGCTCCTTCACCCTCAGTAACAGTAAAAGATTCAGATGAAACAATTACAATCAATGATGTTGAGATATCAATGATAGCTTCAAATAATGACTTGGACAAGTTTAAAGAAGCCTTTGTGAATACTGAAGAAATAGAGAAGGTATGCACTGATGACACTTCTTTGCAGCAAGAACAAGTTCCTGCAGAAGGAACCACATGTCAAGATGAAGGGAATAAGGATGAACTACCCTCTATGGAGATCCCAGTGAAGACTAAATGCATGGATGTTAATAAAAATACTATATTCACTCCTAGAAAACCAATAACTTCACTGTTGTCAAGTTTAACCCATGATTCAGCAAGCTTAGATGTATGGGGAGAAGAAGATTTGATTAAGATCAGTGTGCTAGCCATCGAGAAAGATAAAGAAAAATAGGTTATGAGAAACCCTCTCTTTCTAGAAATAGTAAACATTCTAAATTATTTAGTGCCTACAGATAAGAAAATGGCTAATATTTAGTCAGTTGATGATGTTGACAGTATCTTGACAAGATTCAAATAGCATTTCACAAGTTTAGTAGACTCCGCTACTAAAATTGCAGAAGATGAGTACAAGAAGGAAAGATAAGATGAATTTTCAAAGAATTTCTCTCTAGATCTGAACTCAATGAAGATTGGTCAAGAAATCTTGAAAGAACTAGCAGCTAAAGGCAGAAATGTAGTAGCAAACTGCATGGACAGAGTGAAATTCACCTCAGAGCACATCAAAAAGATTGAGGAAGCTGACATCTTGGTTGAAAGTGTTAGAAAATAAATTGAAACATCCTCGCAAGATATTAATGTGTGCAAAAATATCTATCAAGGGCAGTTAGATAAGATTGAAAAGGCTAAGTTGGAGATTAGCAAGATAAGGACAAGGAAGACTCAACTAAGAAATGCACTTGCACCCTCACTAACTGTTCTAAATGAAAACATCAAAAAAATTGATGCAACCATTTTCACCTATGATCAAGGTCCCTACATGGATTTGATAAAAATGGAGAAGCTCACATATGCTCTATGTGCCCATCTTCAGACTAGATAGATGCAATGAAGGCATTCTGGCAGCAAGAGATCAAAAATCTATAGATTTCTTATCTAGATGTATATTCAGAGTAAGTACTCATGGACCCACAATTTTGACACCTTTGTCATTAATATCAAAGGGGGAGTAATGTATGTATGGGGAGTAGTGTAGTGTATATATATACAGTTTTTTGGTGTTAGTCAATTTTGAGTAACTTGGCCACATTCCTTTGTTGCCATTAATGAAAAAGGGGGAGATTGTTGGAAAGTTGACTCCCAGGGAGAATATGACTTATTTTGTGTTTTCATTATGGCAACAAAGTCATATGAAGTTTTGACAACAAACTTTGAAGTGGAAATTGACTAAGTATAGAAGACAAGACAAAACAAAGATATACAGATGATCAGAGCACCAGCGCATGTGCGTACGACCGATTCAGACTAAGCTCCTTCAGACTTAAGCTATATGATATATTTTTGTGATTAACCTAGACACGTATGATCAGATAAGATAGTACGGATAAGTTACAACAAGTTGAAGTACCTCTAGCAGTTTAGGAAATAGAGTACAGAGCTGACCTCAATTTTGGATCAACGTATAACATTTTGTTTTGTAAAGGCTATGCACCTATTATATTATGTTTTTAATAATGTCTCAATCACTCTTGTAATCATACTTAAGCCAATTATTTTGGAAGTGTTGTGTATATTTTTTTTGGGCCGACTAAGGTTTTGTTTCTAGTCGTGTCTATTCAGGCATGAAAATATATATATGACATGTAGAGTTGTATTAGAGTGTGTCAAAGAAATATGTAGAGAAAAGATATAAAAGAATAGTATAAGATGTCAGAATGAGATAAAGCTCTTTAAGAGTAAAAGAGCATCAGCACATAACCAGAACTAATCAGACAATTGTGTCACATACAACAATTCACTTTTGGATATAGTATATATCTATTATCAAGGAGGTTGTAGCCTTCATCCTATTGAGAAGTGATCTTTTTGGATAGTGAGTCCTCACCCCTAACATGGTTAATTGTAAAAGACTCCTAACAGGGACAAACCCTTAACTAGGTCATTGTACTTGCATTGTAAAGACTGCTCCTAACAGGGCAAAGGAACTTTAAAAGATTCATCATATTAGTGCAATATTTGTGGGTACTAATTCCTACTGGGGTTTTCCTCTGATCAAGGTTTCCCCATAATCATATCATGTGTTATGTGTTCTTGTGTTAAGATTCAATTGATATATATTTGATTTATGTTTAAAGTTTCTGAAATACAATAAATAGACAAACATTGATTCACCCCCCCCCCCCTCTCNTATTTGATTTATGTTTAAAGTTTCTGAAATACAATAAATAGACAAACATTGATTCCCCCCCCCCCCCCTCTCAGTGTTTCTAACACTTATCCATGCTACCCTCGGTACTAATTCTTGTACATATGTTTTATTAGTATCAACTAGAAAGAAAACATCATTATAATGTTTCTCTACTAGTGATACTGGGATTTTTCTCCTTAGTCTCATCTTTTTCTTAAACTCCACAAAGTAATTTCCCATAAAAATATGAAAATTTTCTCCTAATTGTTGAATGAACTCATTTATCTAAATTCTTATTGGTTGGTCCGGACTCCATACAACATCTCCTATAGTAGGAAATTATTTTGTGCATGAATAATATGCAAACAAGTAAGGAACTGAACTTATACATAGAGTTCTTTGCCTTCCTTATAGCTGATAGGTTCTAAACAAGTTGAGTCATCTGTAGCTTGGAAAGAACATAAGTATCAACCTTCTTCACTATTTATCATGCCTTATTGACTGCAACACATGGAACACTATCTACTCTGCTTGATTGATAGAATTTATGTGCAATGACTCTGACTCTAAAGTCAATTTATGGATCGGTGATCATATAAATTATCATCCCTCGCATGTTCCACTAGGCCAAAGTGAACTTTTTAATGCCCTCCTTTTTCTAACAATGCATTGTGTGCTTCCTTGCACGATGGCATAACCTGTAACTCAGTGAATAATCTCTCTTCTAATCTTTACTAGTCCATTTTCTAGCCATAAACACATGCCATGTGTTCTTCTCAACACAATCCTGATCCATTTGACCTTAAAGTTGTGTGGGAATTCTAGGGCACAGAGTAACCCTTTCTTGGCAATATGTTGATGATCAACCTTTAGAACTCCATTTACACATAGTGTTTCATACACTTCCCTTAATTCAAAGTCTCTGACTTCTCCAGTCTTACACATGTAACAAGCTTGTACATCATGGATCATAAGTACCTTTGGTGGAATTGATGATAAGGCTCCCATAAGATCTCCTTTAATTGTAGTCTTAGGAATGGCTTAGAATTTTGGCGGTGCACATGCGTCGCTCCTGACCAGCTAAACCTTCAACAATGCCTTGTCTTGTCATTTTACTCCAACAGATGAGCTGGCTGCCATTGATACAAGTTAGGGTTTGTGAAATAGGTTCTGTGTAGCTTGGCAACAACTGGTCTTCAAACTTCTCAATACTAGTTGACGATGCACAGGTGGAATCTTCTCAAACTCATCTTGAATCGCTCTCGAATCACTTTAGACTATTTTTCAAACTCTAAATTGTTGTGTGAAATGAATAATGAGTGCCTGAATTGATTATTACCCTCAAATGATTAGATTAGGGCTTAAATAAATGTTTTATATAGTGGTATGTAGATAACAGTTGTCCTCAGTCTATGATTAAGTTTTTTGGTTATCACACACCACTCAGTCATTACTGACGCTCGGTCAGCATATCATCTTGGCATATGTTGATACTGATGCTCAGCATCAAATATGTTGATACTGATGCTTGACATCAAATATTCATTAAAATTCTTTTGCTCAGTTCTTGTCTCAGATCTGTCCTAATGCATCTTAACTTCTGTAGATATGGACTTTAATGCATGTTATGTTAGGAACTGGTGTAAAATATGGAATTTGAGAAAATAGTTCCTTACATTCCTTTCTGCTTAATTTGAAGTAGTGTGATCACCTGATCCATTGGATTGGGTGATCTCGGCTTCACTTGATCCACTATTGCTTGCTTCTTCTTTCTTTCTCCATGTCAGATTCATTTGATTCCTTATCTGCTCAAAAGTAGGTGTAGAGGCTCTGGTCTTGCATTCTCTCTTGGTATGACTGATCTTGTGACAACTATAGAAAACCATAATTCCATTCATCTAGCTTTTGGATTTACCTCTGAAGTGTGTACTTATACAATTTTTTGCAATATGACCATATTCATTGCAAGGATGAAAACCGTGCCTTGTATTGTAATCCCAATTGAATGTATTACCTTTCCTCGGTGTATTTCTTTGTTTCTTCGATGTCCATTTGTATTTTGCACTGGATCTGTAATCTTGGGTTCTATGACCAAATTTTTGACAATTGTAGCAATGTCCTTGGAATCTAGGTGAAGTAGATGTATTGCTAGTCTTTGACCTGCATTCATTTGTCTGATGTCCATGTTTCTTACAGTTAAAACAATATCCATTGAATTTAGGTTTCGGATTTGACTTATTATTTTGCTTTGGCATATGCTTATTGTGTGACCTGGTTTCCCATAAAGATAACATGTAGGTTTGTTGTTCTTCGGCTTTGCATTCCTTAGTTCTCCACTCTTTGATGATTCTCCTTCTTTAGTGGAACACTAGTGCTCGGTATGTCCAAGTCCAGATGTGTCACTATTTCTTCTTGGTGATCTCATAAGTTCCCCAAAGTATCTCAATGCTTCATTTGGTTTGTTTATCCTCTCAATGATTTCTCTTTCAGATCTCAACTCATTTTTCATTTGATTGTTCTTGGATCTCAGATAAGTGTTTTCAATTTCTTTTATGTTTATCTCTTGATTTGCAAATAATAGTTGGTTGACCATGTCCAACTGACTTATTGTGAGATTTTTCACATCACTAGTCCTTTCATCAAGTCTTGTAGCCATCTATCTCTTGTCTTCTTCTGTCATTGCCTTATCTTCCTCATCTTTCTTCTTCTGATCAATTACCTCACATAGTGTTATTGATTGAGTTTCTTGTTCTATTTTTAGACTTTTGACTTTTTCTTTTGGTGTGTTATCTTCTCCATTAGATCTAAAATAGCTGCATTGCTTTCTTTTGAATCACCATTTTCAAACAGACCTTCAGTGTCTTCTTCCTTATATTGAGTATCTTTCATTTGAGTTTCCAATTCCTTCCTAGCTTTCAAGGATTTGTTTAATTTTTCTCTAGATGTCTCAAGTTGTTGCAGTGGCAGCTGAATATCAATCTTCTAATTCTCAATGACCTTTCCCAACTTATAAGCCTTCATTTAGAATATCTTAACTCTCAAATGGCTAGACTTATTTTAAGAGAACAAAGCTCTAATACCAATTGTAGGAAGTCTAATATGGGAAATCAGTAACTGAGAGGGGGGATGAATTAGATCTATAAAAATTCTACAAATTCTTAACTAATTGATTCAACCAGGAATTCATAAACATAAACTGAAATGTTGTAAAGATCTAATCATGAACACATAACAAAAATATTTTGTTAACCTAGAAACCCTTGAAGGTAAAACTGGGGTGGGGATGACACCCACAAATATTCAATACTATAGTAATAAAGTGTGCATGTTAGGGTGACAAAGTTTGATCACTTATGATAATCTATCCTATGAGGGGTCTTCCCTATTAAGATCTTTTATACTTATACAATCTACCTTGTTAAAGGATTTAAACTTGCAAAAAATTAAGCACTCGATTAAGAGATTTACAAAGACCTGTTAGGACCACTCTGTTAAGATATTTACCCTGATTCACTTGCTAGAATGTATCATTACCTAATCCTTCAGTCTGCACTTCAAATGTTGATAATGGGTCTCCTCTTTCCAACTCTTAACTGATCTCTCAATATGATTTATCTTTGTTTTTATCTTCACTTCTATGCTCGGTCACTCTGTTTGCTCAATGCTTCAGATATGCAATGTATGCATATGCTTCTGATCTTTTCTCTTCACATCCACATCTAAACATACAATCTCTAACACAAAAAGGTTAGGGTTTGAAGCATCCCATAAATAGATCATCCAGATCAAGATCAATGATCTGAATCTATCATCTTTTTCCTCTTAGGCATCCCTAATTTTGATTGGTTGCATGGATTGTATAGGGATCCATGATCATAAAAAATAGCACGTAATTAATGCATTAAATCTTTGTATATGATCATTAAATGCTCCATAGAAGTCTACCAAAATAGTTTACCTTGGTGTTTGTGCCATTCCAAACACATATACAAAATCTTATTTACTCAAAAAAACAAAATACTGGTGCTCAGTTAATACTGTGTCGCTCAGCATAGTTGTATATTTTGGCTCGACACTAACTCTTCTATGCAACTTGATAATCAATCTACTCAGCATCCATTGAGTACTCGGTGACCTCTGACTTGCTCGACAGTAACTACTGCTTGGTCTTGTCCTAGTGAGATGGCTCGGTCATAGTGATGACCGACCAACCTACCTTGTATATGACTAAGTGTGGGACACTAATAGACAAAAAAACTTAGAGATCAACACAAGTTCCCAGGTCTCATTTTTCTTAATTTGATCAAGTTCTTGCTTCATTGCATTTACCCAATTTGGATCATTGCATACTTATTTTACAAATTCAAGTTGAATCTTTGAAAGTAGACACAAAAAAACATGATCTTGTGGTGATCTACCTCTGGTAACAACTCATATGTTCGTATCACCAAGAATTTGATTCTTAGAATGATTTCTCTGTACATACCTTGGTTTTTTAGTTGTAGATACTGATGTCAGTTGAGTCGCCTCTTTATCTTTCTTACTATCTTTTCCTTTGTCCCATATATCAGATTCATATCTAATATGTTTGTTAGGATCCTTTTGAAAATCTTCATCAAGCTTCACTTTCGCACTTTCCACAATTTTATTTAATCTTTGGTTGTAACATCGGTAAGCCTTGCTTCTTGTAGAGTATTCCAAAAACATACTATCATCTACTCTGCTATCAAATTTACCAATATTATCTCCAAATGTAATATTTTCTTCCAAATTTTTTGAAATACTTAATTATAGGTCCTCTTCCATGCCATAACTCATAAGATGTCTTTCCATATCTCTTTCAGTATAAAACTTTGTTCAATGTGTACACTACAGTATGTACTACTTCTCTCCAATAGATTTATGGTTAACTTTCTTCCTTCAACCTTTTTATTTATACCTCCTAAATTGCCTGATTCATCCTTTCCACTACACCATTCTTTTGTGGTGTTCTAGTTGCTAAAATTTATCTCTTAATGTCATGTTTCTCACAGTAACTTTCAAACATATTAGAATTAAATTCTCCTCCTTTATTAGATCTTAAAAATTTAATCTGTGAGGCCTCACCCCCAACCCATCATAGCATTACTGATTCATTTACACTTTGATACTTTATATTTTGGTATATTGATACACTTTTTGATTATCCAGACAGAGACTCGTGATACTATGTTAT